>BQNB010027886.1:0-57187 GCA_026074375.1 Tanacetum coccineum
ATTGAATGTAACTATGATTGCAGAGATGAAGTTGGGATCATATTTGATTTTGGTGGAGAGATAATGTGGTAGGCGGTTGTCAAATAAGATTAGGATTGTATGTGAGATAATTTAGGGATTGGTATGAGTTTATACCCCTAATATATGTGTTGGATCTAGTTCTTGCAATTAAACATGGCCCGCGTATTACACAACTTGTGTTGGGCTGCTGGGTTTTTGTTTACACGTTGGGCCGAGTATATTGTAATGATGGTTTCATGGGCTGCATGGTATTGTTGATGTTGGGCTGGTTATGATAAGTAACTATATCGGGTTGAGTTATGATATCGGGCTGAAAATATTTATGGTTTATCCATATTGGGCTTGTGTTATCGGATTAAGCTAGGTAGTAGAACATTCTCTTGTCGGGTAAAGTAAAAATGACCGGGTTTTATTAATTGGACGGCCGTTATTACGGTATATTTATTGAGTCGATATCCGTTAAGAATCATAAAACATCAAAAATCACGAACAACAACACAACAAACACAATACATTACACTAAAAATGATCCTTATCAAAATTCACCTTCACTCTTAAAGGCTATTATTGAATTTTTATGACTACGGGGTTCTTGTCCAATGTTACTTATTTAGGATTGAAGTAGTATTTCATGGGGCGTGTACTTACTTCGTCTTTGATTTTTTTATTTCTCCACAACGAAGATGACTTGTTCGGGCATATACGGTTTGTGATGAAGACTTGATTAATCTAGTTATACCTGATGTATGGAGTTACATTATAGTACTACGGGTTATAGCTATCACTTTAAGGAGTTACATTATAGTACTCAGTGTCTCACCTAGTTGAGGTGTTTTTCAAGAGGTGTTGTATTTTTTGTATACTTTGGTACGGGTATATGGTACTTAGAGATTTGCCTCTGCACCGGTCTTTGTCACACGGATAGTACAAGATTAAGTCACAAGTCGGGGATTTTGCTTCATTCTTAGGTTTGTTATATCCGGTGGTCTCCATCAGTAGTCATCAGTATTAGCCTACAGAATAGATAAGGGGGTTTAGATCGGGTTGATCAAGAGAGATTTGTAAAGAGAGTACCGACATCTTCTCACAGAGTATTGCTTATGCAATCACGGGTATAAGAAGCTAAGTAAGCAATTCCAGTTGGCATAAGATGTACACATGTCTAGGATAATTCCTCGGTTAGTCATCATCTTGGAGGGAGAAATGTGTACATCCGGTACTTAGTTGATTTTTTATGTTACCGTTTTGATGTTACCGTTTTGACTACATAGAGGGAGAAATTGCGTACACTCGGGACTTAATTGTCTTTGGTGTAGCAATTCATATAAGCACTTTCTCAAAGGGAGAAATGTATACATCAAGGACGCACAACAAGTTCACTTGATCGGGCTTTATAAATTATGCCGAAGGTTAGTCCGCAAAGATTATTAGTGCTTCAACTTGTTACTTTGGTGCTACAGTTTCGACTTCGTAAAAGGGATAAAATGTGTACTTTGGGCTAAATTCAAACAAAACTGGAATGCTTCCTAAGTGAGAAGATGTTGATGATATCATCCCTTCAATTAGTGTATCCTAAATGAGAAAGAAGGTCCATAAGAAGATTTCTGCATTGATTCTTAATCAGTCTCAAGGGTGTCTGTTTGGGAGGGAGCTGAAGAAAAAAGAGCCTACTAGTTTTCACATCAAAGCCGAAGTATTCAGATGAGAGAAATTTAAGGATGACAAATGAGAAGCAGATTCAAAAGACTTCGCTAGACCCAGAAGTGTTGTAAAATGAAGCTTTTTCAGCAATGCAGCTAATTCAAAAAAACCTTCGAGATGACCAGAAGCGTATGAAGACAGCTTTTTGAAGTCGCGTCAGGAAGTTATGAGCATAAATCCCAATCAAGACCTAGATCATTGGTAGAGAAAAAAACATAAGTCATCCTCGCAGTAATGTTACAATGTGTTCGTCTCCCAAGCCTGAAGAAATAAAGCTGAGATATTCAATAGATCAATATCATTGAAGACTACTCAAGGAATACTACCCTTCATTCTTATCATATTTACTTTATTTTTGCGTGTAGGGGGAGAACTATGTAACCAATTACTAATGACACAATCTTAAGAGGGAGATTGTTTAGCCTACTATTTTAATGAAGCTGGCGTCTTACACGTGAAATTAGACTAGCTATAAACTTATTTGCTATATGGTAACACCACGTAGGACATTATGTAACCAAGGTTTAGATGAGATTTGTGTTAGCTATAAATACCCCTCATGACTCTCCATGAGGGGTTGGTTGAATCATTTTGAGTGTAAACTTAATTCTATTCTAAATAAAACACATAGTTATTCCCTTCTCTCTCTACTTCTCTCACTACAACCATGGTTTAATCCTTCTATGGTTTGACAACACGACCACCCTGAATAAGGTGTTTTGATATCTTGTAACATTAAGGCGCGGCCTTGCAGCATACTAGACGCGAATTCGACTTGGCTCTCTGCGGGGCACTTAGTGATATGGAGCACAGACTTAAAGTTTTCAAACCAAGTTAGTAAACCAACTGCACCTTATGTGCCAAAAAATTCCTTGGCACCAGAAGCCCTCAATGTCTTGATACTATAAATTTGGGAGACATCTCTTTGATTTGCTCGGTTTCCTCTGAGGGCTTGAACGAGTTGGGTTAGCAGATTCGGCAATGCGGTGTTAAGTTGTCGGGTTACTTCATCTGCTGTTTCATTGGGAGGATTGGTGTTGTTGGCATGATGCTACGCGTGCTTCTTCCCGCCATAATTCTATAATTTAACACAAAAATTCAAGTTAATAGAAACTTGGTGAACCGATCCTTCAAACAGTTTATATATTACATGTATATAATTAAAAAACGAACATGTTTTAAAAAAATCAACTCAATTATGGTCGAATACGGCACTTTTGAAATGAAATGTTTTAGAAAAAATAATCAACAAGACAACGACTATACAAATTTTAAAATCAACTACTCTTAAATTAACAAAATTTATGGTATATGATATTGAGTGACAAGCCGATATATATATAAATATAATAAATATACATATTTTATCTCACAATTAAATAATATTTATTTAATATGGTTTCAAATTTTCTAAAATATATATTAAATTAGGTGCCTATAAAATTGATCATAGATATTATTAGTTAAGCATTTTAAAAGTTTACCGTTTTGTTCGTTATATAAATAGAATTTAAATGATCAGCTAACATTTTTCAAAAATCTCTTCAAAAGATAATGATAATAGTATCACTCAAAATTTGACACTTGATCTCCACAACCGATTCAAATAGTTTATTATATCAAAATAAAGAAACAACCAGTAATCTGGAAGAGCATGAAATTAACCGTGCGGGTAAGCTACACTAGTACACCCTCATTGGTGTATCTGCCAACAACTAAACTAGAAAAGAGTTTGGTAGGGTAAGGACAAAACACCGCGCATTTTTGCTTTCAGCCCTAGTCTCTCTATAGTCACGTTATCCAGTCGTTTGAGTATCCACATCCACCATCCAAGCCGTCACCCATCCTGGAGTTGAATTCTCAAAGGTCTTAAGCCATGTAGACAATTTGAAGCTAATTTCACAACTCATCAAAAGAATTGTAAACACCCCCAAAATGGGTCGCATCGGATATTGTTCAGAGAGTGTTTACTTCATAGATCAACAACAATATAAGAAATGACCTCTATATGAGTCTTTGAAAATGAAAACTACGGATAAATAAACTTGTTTGTTACCGAAGCCCGAAGCATTAAACTGTTTACCCATGAAAATGTAAAGACTTTTTTTTTTTTTTTTTTTTTTTTTAAACATAACAAATACTCCAAAATAATAATGCATTTAAATCTCCATGCAAAATGATTCCTAAAAATTTTGACCCCCAATGTATCCTCGATCATGTACCTTATGACCTGATAAAAAATGCTTTAAACGTCAACATAAAGTTAGGTGAATTCACGGTTTGATAATTTATCAAGTAGACCGCAAGAGTTTCAAATGTATTATAAGAAATCGAATACAATAATCACAAAAGTAATTACGAAATGCCACTAGCTCATGACACTGAGGCTACAACATATATGATTGCACATAATGAGCCCTTGTAGATGTTCAATAACCCGAACAACCAAAAGTTCCGACAGGAAAACATTCGTTTGTTTATCAGTACTACAGAAACAGTGAGCGCTACTCACCCGAACGGGGATGTCAATCCTAAATAGATCTATTCATAACATTCGCGCTTACACTAAGTAATTAACAGTTCATGATTCATGGGCATAGTGGGTTATCGCTACTTAGGCAAACTCATAATTTGTATAAAGTGTACTTGCGTCCAATCGTAAAACAATGCATGTTTCTCACCCCAATGTTGTAAATCATTGTAATGGTGTAAAAATGGGGCTATGAACTCACCGTAAGTGAATGATTTGATTATCCAAATCAAATATGCAAATCGTCTCGGCAATCCGAATGCAACCTAATTAATTGTAGGTCGTATGAGCATAATGTATTTTATATAAATAAAATATCATATGTTATATAGTCACGCCACCACCTAATAGTTTTTGTTAAACTTTAAAAAGTTGAAATATTAATTAAACCGTACTTTGTTAAATAAAGGTACATGTAATTGTATCCGTAAAGAAAAATATCATTTTTGTTTACTAATGTATTTTTTGTTAAAAATATATGATTTAATATTTTTATTGATTATGTAATGAATATAATTTAATTATTTAATTGTTTTAATAAAATAATTTATAAAAGTAACTAATAGTGCACATGATTTATAAACCTCGATCTTTATCGATTTAAACTCCATTTTATGCGTTACTTATGTCCATGTTTTCTTGTATTAAGAAAATCTATCAAATATTAAATTATTATATGGTTAAATTACTGTTAAGTTAAAACAGTAACCGTAGTGAAAGTTTAATAAAAATATTTTATTATAACTTTAATTATTGAAATCGTATTTTAGATTGTATCTCGGGTCGTTTTAACTTGTTATTAGTGATTCCTATTTCCACTCCTTCGTAATTAAAATCTCTATTTAGGAAAGAGTTAATCCCATCAGTTTACTATCGTGAACGTAACATATTTTAATAAATTATACTTTATAAAAATACTTTTAACTTAAACTTGTAAATAACGTATCACTTCAGTTTAAATCCGTTTTCGAGTTTCTTACATGATTAGGATTCCTCATGAAGTACTAACATTATAAAATATTTTCTCCATTAACATGTATCAGATTTGAAATAAAGTGAGATTTTATAAAATATACTTTTATAAAAAAACTTTTAACAATTTAATTATGCGTAAACATAAAAATGTCATATCTTCTTTCATTATAGCTCGGTTTTTTTAAGTTCTTTATATGCTACGATCTTGTAAAAAGTACTAATTAAATAAAAATTAAAATATATAAATATTAGACGAAATTCCAACAGTAGTAATTAAGTTTGTACATAAATATCTTTATATTACTTGATTAATATACTTTTCATTTGTATTAAAGCATACAAGTCCTCTAACTTATGAAATGACATAACTTGATATATCTTAAGTCCTCTATAACGGGTCCATAATACTTGTTCATGAGTAAAGTTCTTGAAAATCATTTGTTCATAACTTTTGTAATTAAAACTTTCAACACAAAATAATTCATAAACTAACCACATAAATTATTTAACACTTAATATACAGGTTACTCCATTTTAAGTGTTATTCCACCATATTTATAAATAAATTCGAATTATAATGTCCTTGTAATATCTCATAATTTCATGAAAATAAGCTAGGTGGTGATTAACATATATAAGCAAGCATGTACATAATTTAATGAATGAATTAAATTGTTTAAAACTTTAAATAGACCTTATGAAAATGTAGAGGATTGAAGAACACAAGCTTTTACTTAAGCTTAAGCCCAAAGAATCAATCACAAGATCAAACCCTAATTAGGAAACCCTAATTAGTTTCTTGTAAGAACCATTGATAAATCACCACCCAATGCTTCCAATACACTTGAATGACCCTTAAGATATCTAGAAACAATGCTTGGAAATAACTGTAGGATGAAATTTGAATGAAAACCCTAGCTAAATAAATTGAGCCATGGGTTGGGTTGGTTTTTGAGAGAGAATTGTGCTTGTTTGCTTGATAAGGAAATGTGTATGTGTTAATATGTGCTAAGACTTGCTATTTGTAGGAAACAACCTTAACATAAACCATGGGTGAGGATGGTTTTGGGTACAACATGTAAGAAATTATACACACCTCTCCTCCTATCAAGAAAATGGGACGAATGGGGTGGGTTCTAGGGTACAAAGATAAGACCAATTCTAGTGAAATGTCCAATGGTGTCTAATAGTGGTTATGGAAGTAACTAGTGAATTATTTAATTTCACAAGTGTGTAAATACAATACACATCGGCCCTATGGCTTATAACATTGATAAATGAGTTAATTTTAATATAATTGGGTATAATGGGTTATTAGTTTGAGTAAAGGTAGTATAGGTGGCTTCCAGTATGCCTAAAAAAGTATATATTGCGAACGTAAACGTTTTTACGTAACCAATAAAAAATAAATTAGAAAATATTTAAATTATACTCTTAATAATCATATAACACTTGCTTGAATGTAAACTTTATTGGTTTGGTGTCCTGTTTATTTGAACGTTGATTTTTTATTTTACGCGATTTAACTATAAATATAATAATTAAAAAAGCGAACGCGTAACAACACTAAAAATAAATAATTAATTAAGTGAGTCTAGGAAAAAACCTGAAAAAGAATTGTTAAGTCTTTCCCCCATTAACGGAGCCTTGTCCCAAGGGCTCAAGATGTAGGCACTTGTCAGGGTGCGGTTCTTGTTAAGAGTTACGATACACTTCCCGGAACAGATCTTCACGTTCCCATGTGAACTCAGGACCTCTCCTGGAGTTCCATCGAACTTTGATGATGGGGATACAGCTTTGCTTTAACCGTTTGACTTTACGATCCGTAATTTCCACTGGTTCTTCAACGAAGCAGAGTTTATCATCAATGCGTATTTCATCCAACGGGACTGCCAACGGCTCATCGGATAAACACTTCTTTAAATTGGATACATGAAACGTGCTATGAACCCTGCTTAACTGTTGAGGAAGTTCAAGTCTATAAGCAACGGTTCCCACTTTGGCTAACATTTTGAAAGGTCCATATATCTCGTTCAACTTCCCCCGTTTTGCCAAAACGAGTGACCCCTTTCCAAGTGATACTTTTAACATAACCAGGTCCAACCAACTTGAAATTCTAAGGCTTACGCCTCACATCGGCGTAACACTCTGGCGATCACGAGCGCTTGATTCTTTGTTCGATTTGGACAATCTCTTTGTGTTTCTTATACATGAGTTCTGGGACTGGTGGAGCTGAGCGTACTCCGGTCCTCGGCCAACAAATAGGTGATCGACACTTCTGACCATAAAGTGCCTCGAATGGGGTAGCTTTAATACTAGCATGATAACTATTGTTGTACGAAAATTCGATCAGCGGTAAGTGTCTTTCCCAACTATTCCCAAAGTCTATTAACAGAGCGCGTAACATATCTTCTAATTTCAGAATGGTTCATTCGCTTTGCCACAGTCTCTTGGATGTGAGCCGTACCAATCCAGCCGAGTACCAATAGCCTTCTAAAATTTCCTCCAAAAAATTCGACGCCGAAGAAAAAAAGAAAAAGAAAAAAGAAAAAAACCAGTTCACAGTCACAAATGATTGAGACTGGTATTCCATGTCTCGTGACTACTTCTTTCAAGTATAGTCTCGCTAGTTTATCCATAGGGTCAGTTTCCCTCATCGGTAAAAAGTATACAGACTTGGTGAGTCGGTCTATAATTACCCATATAGTATCGTTTCCCCCTTGCGTCTTTCGGAGCTTGGTGACAAAATCCATGGTGATATTGTCCCACTTCCATTGAGGAATCTCTGTTGTACAAAAGCCAAAAAAAATCAAAAGGGGAATTTAAAAAAAAAAAAAAATAAAATTGGTTTTGGTGATAAGCTTGACTTTTAAACATGTCAAACACTTGCTAACGTAGGTGGCAATGTCGGCTTTCATGTTAGGCCACCACTATAATTGTTTCAGTCTGGAGTACATTTTAGGGAACCCTAATAGAACAGAAATATATAGACTAGGAACACAGAATAAATAGAGTTCCTAGGTCACCATAGCATGGCAACCAACTCCATGTTATTAAAACACAAAGTTCCGTCCGTACGCGGTCTAAATTTCACCTTCCTAGGCTTTCTGGGTCCTTCCGAATTTTCATCAGCACACCTCCCACATCTTTAACTTGAGGTTTGTTGGTTTTCTTACCTCGAGTCCGAGCCCCAAAATCTGCTTGGAAGATCCAAACCAATAGTCATAACCAAGGCTCAAACCATAATGGGCTTAATTCGTTCTTTCCTGCTCCAAAGCGTCAGCCAATTCCGTTTGCTTACCTAGGATAACAAATTTCACAATCGTAATCACTGAGCAATTCCAACCAACGACGTTGTCTCATGTTTAATACCTTCTGATCAAGGATGTGTTGTAAACTTTTGTGATCGGTAAACATGGTATACTTTGTCCCGTATAAATAGTGCCTCAAGATCTTTAGAGCGAACACTACTGCGCCTAACTCCGAATCATGAGTGGTATAATTCTTCTCATGAATCTGCAGTTGTCGTGATGCATAAGCAATCACTTTTTCCCTTTGCATTAGCATAGCGCCCAACCCTTTGATCGAAGCATCACAGTAAGCGATAAAGTATTCACTTCTTTTGGGTAAAGCCATAATTGGTGCAATCAACACAACTTCTCTTTATCAATTTGAAAAATTTGTTTATGCTTGTCCACTGCCAATCAAACTTGACCTTCTTTGATGTAAGCTTGTCATTGGCTTGCTATTTTTAGAATCCTTAATAGAATCATCCAGTATAACCGAAAAGCTAAAAATTAGCGAATCTCCATTGCAGTCTTATGAGATGCCCAATCTTTAATGGATTCGATCTTGGTGGGATCCACGTGAATACCCTGATTGTCAATCACGTGACCAAGGAAATATACTTTAGGAATCCAAAATTTGCATTTAGAGAATTTAGCATACAACTACTCCTTCTTAAGCAACTCCAAGATTAGCTTGAGATGTTTTCATGCACCGCTTGCTCTTTGAGTAAATCAAAATCTCGTAAATAAAGACAATCATAATTTATCCAAATATGGTTTGCACTACCCGCTTATGAGGTCCATAAATACAGCAGGTGTGTTATCAAACAAACGGCATACACTTAACAATTCATACGTCCATATCGAGTTCGATGCGGTCTTTGAATGACTCCTTCATGAACCTTAGTCTTATGATAACCCGATCTCAGGTCGATCTTCGAGTGGACACTCGAACCTTGTTGTTGATCGAACAAATCATCAATCCTTAGAAGCGGATAACGTTCTTCACCATCTGCTTATTTACTTCCCGGTAATCCAATGCACATCGGAATGATCATCCTTCTTCTTGATAACAAGACCGGAGCCCAGGTGAGGAACTAGTCTTATAAAGCCTTTGTCGAAATTCTTTCAGTTGGTCCGATAATTCCTAACTTCGAACGGAGCCTAATCGATAAGGTGCTCTGTGCCACAGGTGTACACCAGTATCAAATCGATTTGAAAATTCCACTTGCGGGTTGGTGGTATACCCGTCCAGTCCTCGGAATCCTCAGGAAAGACTTGAACTTATGGTAAGCCATCAAGTCGTTTCCCTCAACTTGTCCATCCTCCTTTTTCGTGGTGACATGTGCCAAAAAGATAGGACATCTCTTCAGTAAATACTTTTGTGTTTTGGTGCACTAGATGATGTTTAAATCGAGACTCGTGTCCCGCAGATTGCTTTCTGTCACCATGGAAAAATTAAAATTTTTGGCTCCTAAAAGGGAACACAAACGAGTTTCTCATCGCAAACGATTACGGCATGATATTTAGTTAACCAGTCCATACCGATTATGACATCAAAACTACCCATCTCTACGAGCATTAAGTCGATGTTGAATGGATGATTTAGAAAATTCAAAGTACAACCCGGTATAAGTGTAATAACCAAATGAATCCTACCGTCAAGCTAAATCACATCATAACCATGGTCTAGTGTAGTTGGGATGATATCAATCAAAGAACTAAATGCAGTAAGGATACTAAACGCTAACGCACCATATCAAATAAAATCAAGCATTAAAAAGAAAAAACAACGTTATTTAGGAGGACTTCTGCTCTTTTTCTCTTCTGAAAATCGACTTTTGTTGTTTAGGTATTGAGAATATGATTTAGCACACTTAAAATTTGTTTTTGAGTTTTGTATTTATAGGGTTTGGAGTCGGTGTCGATACGGCGTATCCAAGGTATTAGATACGGCGTATTGGGATTTCTTAGAGTTGGGACCACGTTTGATATCTTCCAGAATATCTACATACTATATATCTAATACGGCGTATTGGTCTTCTCTGGATACAACATATTAAACTTGTTTCCTTTGTGGTCTTTGGTGAGTGCAGGCACTGATACGCCGTATCTTCCTTGATGGATACAACGTATTGGTTGTCAAAATAGTAATCTTCAAAATATCTTTGTTTAAGCTTCAGAATGTACGCTTTTTGCTAATATTCACCAAGTACTCCGTAATTACTGCAATTCTTATAGATAATCAATTAAGTAACAATTCTTTGCAATAATTATACAAAATAGGTTAATTACATGGGATAAATGATGCTATAAAATAGATGTTATTTGATGTCATCATTTATCCAAAAGTCCATTTATATGTATGTTAACAAAAAGTATGAGAATGACCAAAATAAGAGCTTTTGGTGCAAGATTGGACACAAGTCGTCTTGCATCATGAAAATACCTTTGTAGATTTTATTTCTTTGAACAAGTGAGTTTGATACCTAGCTATTTAGGGTTTTAAAAGATAGGTTTATTAATCTTTTCAATCTAACCAAGAGTTTCTAGGTGGTGGTGGTGGTCGTGGGAGTTGTTTTGGGTGTATTTCTTGTACTAGATTAGTTTTTGGTGATGGTGGAGTTATGGTGGTGTGGATGGATGAATTTTCTAGAGAGACAAGGGAGGAGAACAGGTGTTTTAAGTGTGTGAAGTGAATGGGAAGTAAAGAGAGAGGTTGTATGTATTTATGACACATGGGGAAAAGAAATATTGCATGGATTTTAATTGGTTGTTGTGGAGGTGAAGCATAAGAGTGGAACAAGTGTTGCTTTGTTGTGGCTCCCCTTGGGTTGCATCACATGGGGGGAAGGGAGGGGTTTTATGCATTTTTTTTTATTGTAAACTCATAAGGTGTGTAAAGTCGAGACTCAGACAGTTTAGTCGAGAAATTTCTTTAATGGGTTAACTTAAAGGACGTAAATCATAGAACATGCTTAACTTCTTAGAGTATGAGTGAGACAAATTAAGTGTGATTATAATTATGTAACTTGAGCATATCGTTGGTCATAATAACCATTAACTAGGATCATTAGGTCGAAGGTGTGTTCGTATCACTAGGGTTCCTAAGTAAACAAACATTTACAACTAAAAATGATAGGACCTTTATAAAAGTGACTAAACAAATAATTTAAAGGAGTCAAAAGTCATGCGTTTGCTATCAGTTACTGACCACAAAATAAATGGTTCTCACAGTATTCCCTCGTTAAAGGGAATTTTGTCCCGTGATTCAGTTTCGATCTTACTAAGAGGTAGCGCTCGCGAACAGTTGCGAATACTTGCGCTTCATCTCGTCTTCACATTCCCAAGTAAATTCTGGTCTACGCCGGGAGTTCCAATGAACTTTCACGATGGGAATTCTACTTTGTTTCAGCTTTTTGACCTCTTGGTCCATAACTTTAATTGGTTCTTCAACAAAACGCAGTCCGTTGTCGATCTTGATCTCTTCTAGCGATACGTATAAGTTTATGTCAGCTAGGCATTTCTTCAGGTTTGACACGTGAAACGTGTCATGAATTCCTACGAGTTCTTGTGGTAAGCACAATCGATAAGCCACAGGACGACTCGTTCGACAATCTCAAACGGTCTTACGTATAGTGGTGAAAGCTTGCTTCTCTTGCCAAAACGTACTACGCCTTTCCCAGGCGATACTTTGAGTAGTACTTTATCGTCAACACTGAACTCTAATGGGTTTCTCTGTTTATTAGCATAGCTCTTTTGGCGATCTCGTGCAGTCTTAAGTCTTTCCTTGATTTGTACAATCTTATCTGTAGTTTCCTGGACGATCTTTGGTCTAATAAGCTTGCTTTCTCCTATTTATGCCCAAGCTATGGGCGTTCGACATTTCCTTCCATACAAAGCTTCAAATGATGCACACTTCACACTCGAATGATAACTATTATTGTAGGAGAACTCGACTAGTGGAAGATGAGTATCCCAGTTTCCACCAAAATCAATTGCACAAGCTCTAAGCATATCTTCCAATGTTTTAATGGTACGCTTACTCTGACCATCGGTCTAGGGATGGTAAGCGGTACTCAAATCTAGTTGTGTTCCTAATGCTTTCTGTAGTGATTGCCAAAATCGTGATGTGAAATGACTGTCACGATCAGATATGATTGACACAGGCACACCATGCCTTGATACAATCTCTTTGATGTATAATCTTGCGAGCCTCTCCGTCTTTTAGTCTTTGTGGATAGCTAAGAAATGTGCAGATTTGGTCAGTCGATCGACGATGACCTAAATAGCGTCGTGTCTACTGCTCGTTCTTCATAATCCAGTTATAAAATCCATAGTGATCTTCTCCCACTTCCACTCTAGAATTTTTGGATGTTGAAGCAATCCTAAGGGTTTCTGGTGTTTTGCTTTGACTTTAGAGCAAGTTAAACACTTACTGACATACATAGCAATATCTTTTTTCATTCTAGGCCACCAATATAAGTCTCGTATATCATAGTACATCTTGTCTGCTCCAAGATGTACTAGAATACTTTGTAGCATGGGCATCATCCATGATCAAAGTTCTTAAGTTGCCAAAAACTGGCACCCAAATCCGATCAACAAAATACAATCCGCCGTCTTCTCTTCTTTCAAACTGTTTGTCCAGACCTCGCAACATTTCTGTTGGATTATTGACATCCTTGGAAGCTTCACTCTGTGCTTCCAGTATCCTAGCCTTAATACTAGAATGAATCGTCATGCTCATGGCTCAAGCTCGTCTCGGTTTCATCCATTCCTTCCAACTCAATGCGTCAGCTACTACATTCGCTTTGCCTGGATGGTAGCGAATCTCGCAGTCATAATCACTAAAAAGGTTCTATCCATCGTCTCTGAAGCATATTTAACTCTTTCTGATCAAATATGTGTTGGAGGCTCTTATGATTAGTATAGATAACGCTCTTTGTTCCGTACAAATAGAGTCTCTAGATTTTAAGAGCAAATACTACTGCGCCCAACTCTAAATCATGAGTGGTGTAATTCTTCTCATGAATTTTGAGTTATCTGGATGCGTATGCAATCACTTTGTTTCTCTGAATCAACACATAACCAAAAACCTTGGTTCGATGCATCGGAATACACTACAAAATCATCTAATCCTTTAGAAAGTGCAAGAATCGGGCATCACACAACATATCCTTTAGCGTCTAAAAATCGTTTTCCTGTTCATCACCCCACTTAAACTTCTTATTTTTTTGAGTCAACAGGGTGAGAGGTTTCACGATCTTTGAGAAGTTTGCGATAAATAGCCTATAATATCCTGATAATCCTATGAATGAACGGATCTCAGTTGGGGTCTTCGGGGGCTTCTAGTTCATTACTGCTTCAATTTTGCTAGGATCCACATGGATACCTTCACTGTTCACTACATGTCTGAGAAAATGAACCTTTTGTAGCCAAAATTCACATTTCGAGAATTTTCTGAACAGTTTCTCTTTTTCAAGCAACTCCAATATTAACTTCAGGTGAACTTCATGCTCCTCTTTAGACTTTGAATAAATCAGGATGTCATCAATGAAGACGATGACAAACTTGTCAAGATACGACTTACATACGCGGTTCATAAGGTCCATGAATACCGCGGGAGCGTTAGTTAAATCGAAAGGCATGACCGTAAACTCAAAATGTCTGTACCTCATCCTGAATGCAGTTTTAGGAATATCTTCTTCACGTACCCTCAAATGATGATAACCAGATTGAAGGTCTATCTGTGAGAAATACCGTGGCCCTTGCAGCTGATCAAACAAGTCATCAATCCTAGGAAGAGGGTAACGATTCTTGATAGTCAGCTTATTTAGTTCTTGATAATCTATGCACATACAAAAGGAACCATCATTCTTCTTAACAAACAACATAGAAGCTCCCCAAGGTGAAGAACTAGGTCATATGAACCCTTAGTCTTGGATCTCTTTGAGTTGGTTTGACAGTTCATTCATTTCTGTAGGTGCCAAATGGTAAGGTGATTTTGCAACAGGCATCGCTCTAGGAATAAGATCTATACGAAACTCAACTTCACGGGATGGGGGTAAACCCGATAAACCTTTTGGGAATATGCCAGGAAAGTTACATACAACGAGAATATCTCTGACTTTCTGTTCGTCTACTTTCATGGTCTTCAACTGTTTCAGGTTCCCTTTGGAATGTTCTCCATGGACTTCCAAAATTTCTCTGTTGGATAAAGGGATTTGGACTATCTTCTCATAACAAACTATCTTAGCTCTAAGCTTTGACAACCAATCCATTCTCAAATTGATGATAAAGGTGCGACCTTCTAGTTCTAGTCTACAACCTCAAACAATCTTATTGGTTTCTACTTTAAGGCCGTTAGCTATTTCAATCTCATAGGCGGGGCTTATACCATTAGGTTTCATATCAATCAATGGCAACAAGTTGGTAGAGATAAAGCTAAAATCAGCACCAGAAGCAAATAGAATGGTAGCAAAATGATCGTTCAGAGAAAATGTACCCATCACAACGTTCGAATCTTGTGGAGCTTTAGCAGCACCCATGGCGAAGGCTCTACCACGTGCCTGATTCCTATTATTCCCTTGGTTAGGATTTCCGTCAATTTCTAGCATCAGGTTAGGGTGATTTCCTCCTGAGGTAGTGGTTCAGTTCAACCTTGGACAATTCCTCTTAAGGTGGTTAGGGTCTCCACACTCGTAACAAGTTGGCCTTGGTCTTTCAGTAGCAGTTCTGCTTGTGCAGTATCGGGTATAGTGACCCACTTGGTTACATCGACCACATGTAGGACAATTACCAGAATTATGGAAGTTGCACTTTGCACACTTTGGATGTGGACCAACATACTGACATTGCACTTGTTCTTGGTCCGGAGCAGTTACAACAAAGTTCCTTTCGGTCATCTGTATATTGTTCCTATCATTCCTTCCTCGGTTCTTGAATTGATTATTGGACCTCTTTTTGTCTCCAACATTTTCATTCTTCTTAAAAATTCCATCCTTGATACCATCGGTAGTCAGGTGGTTAGCCATGCTCACAGCACTCTGAATAGTATCGGGCTTAAAAGAAGTGACGTTTGCCTTGATCTTGGGAGCTAAACCCCTAATATAGCGATTAACACGCTGGATTTTTGGGGGTAACCATGTGTGGCACTAACCTTGCCAACTCATGAAATCTAGCCGTGTACCTGTCAATGTCTGAACCAACCATCTTGTGATTCCAGAATTCTGATTCCAACTTTTGAATTTCATCATTAGGACAATATTCCTCCATCAGTAGCTTCTTAAAGTCTTCCCAAGGTTGAGCTATAGCAGCTTCCCATCCTCTTATTTGAACTAGGGTATTCCACCAAGTTAAGGCGTGGCCTTATAGCATACAAGACGCAAATTCGACTTGGCTTTTACAAGACACTTACTAATATGGAGCACAGACTCCATGCTTTCAAACCATGTTAACAAACCAACTACACCTTCTGTGCCGAAAACATCCTTGGCACCACATGACCGGAACATCTTGAAATTATAGTTGAGTGGTGTCTCTCTGATTTGTTCGGTTAGTTCTGAGGGCTTCAACTAGTTGGGCTAGCAAATACGGTAAGGCGGTGTTCAGTTGTCGGGCTACTTCGTTTGTTGTTTCGTTGGGAGGGTTAGTGTTGTTGGCAGTGTTCCTACATGTGCTTCTTCCCGCCATAATTCTACTAATTAACATAAGAATTCACTTTATTAGAATCTTGACAAACCAAAATCTTTAAAGAGTTCACGTGTATATTTAAGTTAAGAACTGATTATGTTGTAAAATTAAAACTCGATTAAGGTTAATAACCGTGTCTTATAAACAAAGTGTTTAAATAAGTAATCAAAATATTTTTATTCATTTATTTATAAAAATTATAGGTCTTAAGCCAAGTAGCAACTTGAATCTCAATTTTACAACTCATCAAACAAGAACCATCATGAAATTAAGTTAAAAGTTGATAAAAGGCTCAAATTTTTTTATATATGAAATTTTACCAAAATGCTCGACTTTATTAGAAATGAACGACTTTAAAGAATGATCAACTTTATAAAAAAAATACTCGACTATATAAAAATTGATCGACTTTATCAAAATTGATTGACTTTATAAAAATAAATGCTCGACTCTATCCGAAATGATCCAATCATGGAAACAACATAAAATAATAAAAGGTACAACCAAGTCTAATGGTTTCCAAAGACAATAATAAAAAGGAATAACACATCCCAAAGTCCGCAACATCATGAAAATAACAGTGTAGGTAAGTAACACTAGTACACCCTCGGTAGTGCATCTGCCACAACAAAACCAGAAAAGAATCGATAGGGTAAGGACAAAACACCGTGCATTTCTGCTTTCAGCCTTAGCCTCTCTATAGTCGCGTTGCATCCACGTCGTTTGAGTATCCATGTCTAATCATCCAAGCCTCACCCATCCTCGAGTGAACTCTTCAAAGGTCTTAAGCCAGGTAGCAACTTGAAGCTCGATTTCACATCTCATCAAATAAGAATTGTCAAGAAATCAAGGTAGAAGTTGCTAAAAGGCCCAATGTTTTTAAAAAATTAACTCAACTTTGGGGTCGCTTAGAATCAAAACCTTGAATCACTAAACACGGTGTTTGCGGACAAGAAAAGAATGCTTACATTTGCAGCCAAAATGGTTAGCTTAATAGTGTGTGTCGTGACTCACTCATAGAGTCAATAGCGCGCGAAGACGATCTATGGGACATATTGTGACTGTAACAGTGTCCGTAATAACAATGTTCTTAAGGACAGTGTGACAACTGTAACCGATGTAAAAGCAAACTCAGGATATAAATAAATCAATCAGAGACAAGCATGATGTTCTTAAGCACAAATAGTGGACATCTAAAAGTATGCAGTGTACGGTGCACATAAATCCTAGTATGCTTTTCAGTGACCAAAGTGGAAAGTTGGTTTTTAAACTCGTTTAAAATAATGACTATACCCTGTGTTGCATGATACTTCCTAAATTAGACATAGTTGATCCAGTTATGTCTAATTGAGGTCTAATGATGCAACCACTCGGACTAGTCGACTCGTTTCATGTTCGGTGTTTTTTAGAAAAAGAAAATCATATTGGTTATAGTTCGGATTTTTATTTTTATAAAAACGACATTCTCTATAACCTTAGGCTTTGATTACCAATCTGTCACACCCCGCTAAAAGCAGAAACACGAGGTGCAACATATCAATAAACATCACACAAGATGATAGATAAAACACCATACATGATTGAGATAAAAGTGGAAATATCTGAATTACAACATTTCCATGTACAAGTTTAAAAAGGGAAAAAATTAACATAAGTTGTTTTCTTCCGAACATGGTTATCCCAAAAGACATAAACTTTGAAAGAAGGAGACATCTTGTAAATGTCTAAATGTAAATGCATTAAGTTTCCACTTTAAGTACGTCACCTGAAAATCATGATAAAAATGGTCAACTATTAAAAATAGTTAGTGAGCTCACTGGATTTTGTACACAAAATATAGTTTTTAAAAAAATTGATGTCCAATAACAGTTTTCCAAGATCAATATCAAGTTGCCAAGATAAGTCAAGAATACAAAAATGACTTGAATTTCCGAAGATAGTTCCCGTTACACAGAGTAACGTAACACAAATCAGTTCAATATATATGTATGCTTTAGTGTTTATGCAAGGCACTACTTAAACGCATTCAGCCATCTAGTTCTAAAGTTCCAATCACCCAATGTAGCAACCCTACACTAAAATAAGTTACTAGTTCACCCAGTGTAGCAACCCAATCACCCAGTACTAACATCTCACTTCCATTGAGGGGGATTCATTGAGATAAAAGTAGTTTGGGGGTCCTTAAGCATCAAACAACAGACATATCAAGTTTAAAGTTCAACACGTTTTCAATGCTCAACAAGTTCAAATCGAGTTCAACAAGTTCAAGTATGCTCGAAAGTTTAAACACGTAAAAGTACGAGCATAGTAATTAAGTAAGACACATCATGCTTTCTACCCTAAAATCATAAAAACGATAAAAGAGGGACTATGAGAAACTCACCTCAAAAGTTAGAGCAATTCAAATGCTTCACAACAAATTACAATAAGTAGGCAACCCAAACGAACGCGCACCCTTCTACCCGAGACCTAATGTAAATAAATATAACTAATTAGATCCTAAAAGATATTCTCAAACCAATTTAATATTTACTAGTGTGTCGTTAGTTCATGTGTGTCAATAAGGATTACTTTTTCCAAGTTTACACAAAACACAAAACTATCCCAAAAACTCAGCCACTTCGAGAGGCTGTTTGACCAAGTAAAAATCATTTCTGTTTCAAATCCTTTTCTTATTTTAATACTATGAGTATAGAGTGTTCATGATTTTTGGTGGATTTTTCCCTTGAATTTAAACTTGCCAAATGACTCTTACAAGTTTTAAACCCAAATCTAGACACTTTTACAAAACGTGTATGACAGAGGGTTTAGACCATTGAATCTTGGCCTAGGCTTTTTTTTGACTTTAGTATACATATAGAAGGTGTTTCAGATTCATTTTCAATGTTTGAAAAGTCACCAATAATGATATATGACTCAACAAAATGGTACATAAAATCTGCTTAAAAACAGTCCCTTATACAACATGTTTTCTTTTAGTTCAAAAGATGGTCAAATGAGATGCTATGTTAACTGATGAGGTGTCATTTTATACACTTTTTGGGGTTGTTTAACCCCCTAAATCATGCATTTATGCCCAGAATAGGTACTTAATCGTTCCTTTTTAGGTATTCATCATTTGGAAGGCATTTGGAGGAAATACACGTGACTTGAGCTTATTTGGAGAAGAAACAGACAAGACTACGAACCTACACCAACATCTCTCAAGAATTTCTACTCAAAAGCTGGAGACGGCGTCACAGATTACACGTGACGCCGTCATAACCCATCTTAAGACGACGTCACAAGATCTCCAGACGGCGTCAAAATGTACGACCCAACCCATTATCTAGAATATTCTCTTCATGATGGCGTCACAATTAAAATGCGACGCCGTCACAGCGATTTTCCTATATATACAAATCTATTTTTAGGGTTTTAAGTGTAACTTTAGAGTAAAAGAAAAAGACGAACCCTAGTTCGTTTAGCAGCTGTAATGGACGATTTTAGGGCCTAAAACCCTATTGTACTTCCTTCAATTCTTGTTTTAATCAAGTACGACTATCTTAATCATTTAATATGTCTTGTTGTGTGATTCTTATCTGTTCTTACTTTATCTTTAGCATGCTTGGCTAAACCTTCTATTGTGTTTATTTATGTTTGTATGAAACCTAGGATGTAGATCTTAGTGGTGTTGCTTCTTGTGATGAATATGCATGTTAGGTCTTAGAAAACCAGCTTTTGTCTGTATCACTATTGATATGTCTAGGAAAACATGATTGTGTAGAAAGGATATCATCGGGTATCAGTCTTCATACAACCTTGCCCCTTATATGGTTGATACACTCTTAATATATTTCAATTGCATTTAATATACTCTTAGGGGCCTTGTAATAGTCTTCATACTACCTTACTTGTGCGTTGCCTTAACAGAATATTAAATATACGGCGGGTTCGTGTAATTCGTTCATGACTTAGGAAATAATTACATAGATCATCACAAGTGTGACAAAGCAACAACACTAGGTGAAGCAATCTAAGGAGTAATACATGATTAAATAAACACAATCTTTTATTATATTGTTATCACCAGTAGCTTAGTTTAAATTTAGTTTAATAGCTAAAACCAACCAACCTCTTAAATATATAATTTTACCTGCTTTCCTATAAACATAAAAATACAAAAATAATCTTCTCTCAACCCCTAGAATTCTGTTAGACCGTGATCAAGCCTTCCCAACCTATTCCCTTAGAGAACGATAACAACCCCCGAGTCTTGCCTATACTACACTACAACGATTAGGTACACTGCCTAGGGAGTTGTAAAACTTCTTGTAGAAGTCCCTTACGACAACTGCAACAAGTTTTTGGCGCCGCTGCAAAGCCAAACGAACCAAAAACGGGGGGGGGACTCGGAAATGGGAAAAGCAGGAAAAGACAAAGTCAAAGTCCAAGCCCAAGCCTGAAAAAGTCAACATAAAGTCAACCCAAGTCAACCCCGAAGCCAAAAGTCAAGAAAAACAAGTTTAGGGACTAAACTTGTAAATCCCTAAACTTGTTTAAAGAGAAAAAAAAGAAGAAAAAGAAGAGAAGGGTGAAATCTGCCAATGTGGGAAAGTTTAACTACAAGGGGTGAAACTGCCAAGTCCCCTAAGTTATAGCTATCAAGGACATACGGTGCAAAGGGTCTTATAACCCTTGGGGGGTTGTTTTGCCAAATCCCAAAACCCTTTAACACACAAGGACCATGGGTGCAAAGAAACTTATCACTTTGGAGGACTTAAATTGCCAAAACCCCAAACCTTTCCCCCAACTTTCAAATCACTGTATATCTCTCCCAATGGTTTCCCGCCTAAACTCATATCCCAACAACCTGTCATTTTCACCATTGTTTGACTTCCCATGTACATCCAAACCTCTCACCATCTACAACCCCACACACCCACATGGGTTTGCCATGTTGGCAATCCCCAAACTCCCACCAATTTTCATCAAAGGTCGATATATGTCGACTTGGGCACCAAGAATTTTAAAGGGCCAGGATTGATTGGTCTTTGCACTCTCACAACAAACACACCCCTTTTATGTGTCTACAAAGAAGCACAATTGCATGAAGACAAAGATTTCAAGAACCCTAGTCGTTTTACTATAAAAGCATTGTAAGCCCATTGTGGCCAAGAGTAGTTTTAAGTGTAGTTTTTAAAATAGTTTTTAGTTTTTTAAAGTTTAAGTTTTCAGTTTAAAAGTTTTTCATGTACTTGTACTTCAATTCTTAATGCAATTCAGTTAAGCTTTTTATTGTGTTCTAAGCTTCAATCACTTCTCTAAATCTTTAAGCTCTCAAGTATAAGCCATTTTATAACTTGTTTTTAACAAAACTTTAAAGAAAAATTCAAAAAAGAAAGAGTAGAAGTTACTGTTTGATTAAAGCTAAGGATGAATAAGCAAATTTGGATGGCTTATTGGGTTTTTGCTTAGTTTAAGCTTATTTATAAGCTTTGGGTAGGAATTTTAGAGCTTATTAGGTTCCAAGAACCCTGTTTTGAGCAAGGGTTAAAGGTACAAATCCTTTTAAATTTTGCTTATTACTGTAGCATAGCTTATTTTTTAGCTTATTACTGTTTTTTGTGCTTATTAGTGTTTATTAATGTCCAAATATGCCTTCTAGTCATTTCATTTCATGTTTATGCAATTTTATTAAAAACTGTCAAGAAATGCTTATTCTGTCCCTAGCTTATTATCATTCCTAAGTGCTTATTTGTTTAACTTTTTATCTTTTTATTGTTTAATAGTGCTTAAGTAGTGTTAGTCTTTTAGAAATTTCAGTTTAACTTAGCTCTAATAGTTTAAAAGTCATTTTTCAAATATTAAAGGGGTGTTTGGGTTAAGAGTAAAAACGGGTCAAAATGGTTTTTGGTATGGGTTGTGGTAATTAAGTTAGATTTAGCTTAAGTATTGAGCTTATTAGAAGCTGTTTTTAAAAGGTTTTTGAGTTCAAAAATGTTTTTCCAAGTTTTCCTAAGTCATTTTTGAAACTGTGGTGTTTTACAAAAGAGTTACAAGAGCTTATTTAATAAGCTCTTGTAATTGTGAGTTGAGGTTTTAAAAAGAGTGTTTTTGTGTGTTTAAACAAGCTGTCACAAGTCACCTTTGGTCATTTGACTTGGTAAGTCAAACCACCAAAGTTTTTAAGTGTCAATTTTTTTTAAATCTAAAAGCCCATTTTCACTCTAAAAATTCAGCAGGTTTAAATGTGTTGTAGAAGCTCAAAATTTGTGCACAAATCCATTTGCTAGAGTACTTTAGCTGTTTTAACTTATCTTTTTCATTTGAGCTTATTTGACAGCTTTAAATAAGCTGTCAAATAAGCCCTTGTGTTAGCATTAATCTCCCCTGGTGCAAAGGGGTGATTTTCCACCATTCTAGCTTTCTAGTGAACTTAAGCATGAGTTATTGGCTTTTCTAAAAAGCCAATAAGCTCTTTTGTAAGTTTCCTCAGTTTCAGGCTTTAAAAAGCACTTTTGTTGGCTTATTTTTAAGCCAAGTTTTTGTCCCTAGCTTAAATTGTACACCAACAGTACTAACTCTTTAGTTAGTACTGTTGAGGTATTAAGCCACTTTCTTGGCTTATTGATCTTATTTAATGAGCTTAATTGTGTTCCTAATAGCTTTTTAGGTTAGTGTGTTAAGATGTTTTGCTTATTTTCCATTTCCTTTGCTTATTTAAGAATTAACAGTTAGTTAAGCCCTTTTGCCTTTTTAGCTTAGTTAAGTTCTGTCATTTAAGCTCTCTTTCAGCTTATTTAGTTTTAGTTTTTAGCCTTTTAGTGCTTATTTAGGATAAGTTAGTCTATTCTTTTAGCTTTTTTGTCCTAGTTTAGCTTAAATGTCCACAAAGTGTCCAAAACTTAGCTTTTGAAGCCTTTAAGCTCTTTTAAGTAAAACTGTCGTTTTTAAAAGCTGTTTTTAAGCTTATTTATAAGCTTTCACAAAAACTTGTAGTTTAGAAAATTGTTAAGCTCCAAGAGCTTAACAACTTTGTTTCACAAAGTTTTCTAAAAAAAAGGGAAGACAAGGGGTTACCCGGGTGAGCAAGACTCGAACCCGGGTCTCAACCCTCGATACATCCCCCTTTTACACACACTCTTACCGCTGCGCCCTTGGGACTTTTACGTTAGTGTCCCAAGGGCTTAGCTACTTATACACATTTTGCTCTTTAAAGCCATAAGCTGTTTACAGCTTATTTACGGGCTTATTTATAAGCAAACTTTAGGTTTCTTATTTTTCGTAGGTTAATCTTAGTGTAAAGTAATTTTAGTAAAATTTTCAGAATTTTTTAAAGTCGTTTAGTATTTTTTTATAATTTAATTTAGTTAAAAGTTTAAAAAATTCATAAAAAATACAAAAATTATCAAAAAAAATATTTTTCTTTTTTAGAAAATTTTATTTAGTCATATAGTTTGTAGGAAAAATATAAAAATTTTCGTAGGGTCATTTTTGTAACTTTTTGCTTTTTAAAGAACGGGGTCGGGTACGGATTTTGTCTTGACTCGTTTTTGGGTCAAACGACCTCCGTTTTCGGTCTAGTCTTTTTCATTCTTCGTTATTTGTCTCCTAGAGTAGTTTAGAAGTGAAAATTTCTTCGTAGGGTTAATTTTGAAGATTTTAGGTTTTTCCCCCTTTGTTCGGGGTCCGTGCTCTCGTTTTTTAGTTTAATTTTGTAATTTTTAGGTTTTACTTAAACGTTTTTGTTTGTTATTATCTAATCTACCTTTCCTCATTCAAATCATTTCTCTCCTTCAACACAAAATCTTCCACTGTATATCAAATCCCCCACAACCTCAATTTATTCCCTCCCTTTAAATATAAAAATCACCTTATTCATTTATTATAAATTTTTATACCTACATAAAATTTAAACACACAACACACACAAACTACTCACACACCACCAACTACCCCACCCATAATAAATCACATAACATCCAACATCATATATACCTAATAAAAAAAAAAAACCCAAAAATATAAAAAAAAACAAAAAAAAAAATAATATAATATATATACCCTTCCCCCTTTTTTTTTTCCCCTTTTTTTTTTTTATAAAAATTTTTTTTTTTTTTTTTTTTTTTTTCCCCCCCCCCCCCACCCCCCCACTTGGATCTTAAGTGGATATGATGTGATTGATGTTGTTGTGGTTATGTATGCAATTCTCGTTCACGGGATTTTACACTTCTATGATTAAAACCGATAAATGATTTAACGGGATTTTACAAAATCAATAGAAAATCGTGAATGAATAATCGATTGTTGTTGAGGTTTGTTTCTTGTATGATTAAGGCATTTAAGTTCCTTGTTGATGGTTTCTGGTTTTGGCTTTGGTTTGTGTTTTGTTTGAATTCTGCGCAGATGGATTATGAATTTTTTTTTACTTTATTACCAAAATCTAAATTTGGTGTAAAAATAAGCTAAAAAGGACTTATAGGAAAAATTTTTTATTTTACTTAATTTTTCCCGCCAAAAAGTGTCACCAAATTTTTTTTTTTACCCTATTACCAAAATTTAAATTTGATGTAAAAATAAGTTAGAAAGGCTATATAAAAAATTACATATTACTCAACTTTTTCCGTAAAAAAAATGTCGCTAAAAAGGGTGTGTATGGAAATATCTTTATTTTAATCAAACCGCCGCCTTATAGATGACTAACTCGCCGCCTATTTAAATAATCAAACCGCTGATGTGATTGCAAAAACCGCCTGCCAATAAAATATAGCAAACCGCCGTTGAAACTGAGTAACTCGCCGGCAATAAAATAAAGCAAACCGCTGCCAGTTGGTAACTCGCCTCCTAAGCAAACCGCCGTGTGTTTTTAATTTGGGCAGGAGTACGTTTGATTTCTATATCATATAATAAGCAACTGCCTTGGAACTGTCAACTCGCCACCAAATACATCATGCAAAATCGCCACCCTGGTTTCTAACAACTCGCCGTGTAATATTTTATTAAAATAAAAACACAAAACTCGCCAATGTGGTCAACAAACGCCGTTGTTATTTCTTAAAACGTGGATCTTGTCCCCTAGCTAGTCAAACCGCCGGCTAGAGATATAATTAAATAAGCAACTCTCCACCAAGAACACTAGGACGATTTGAGCAAAATCGAGCCAAATAAGCTTTTTATCCACGAAAATAAGCTAGATACTTGTAATCCTAAGTAGGTATTTGATGATTAAACATACAATAACATGTATTTCTTTGTGGATCTTCAAAAACGAAGCAACTCTCCACGAAGAACACCAACCTTTTAAAGCTTTTTTGCGAAACTTTGGAGCGTGCTATAACAACGGAAATTGATACAACCTAGCCTCTTTGATGTGTAGAACAAGAGAAGATCAAGATTAACAAACCATTAGACCCAAAAAAAAATTGAGCCGTGGGTATTTTTTCACAAAATAAGCCACGAATTTTGATCTTGTTTAGCCACACGAATCAATCACGAATCCACCCTTTGCTCTGATACCAATTGTAGGATCCCGTTTAACACTTCATAACACGAATCAATCACGGATCAAGAACTAGAAATGAGAAAGAGAGGTGAGTTGTTCTAGAGAGAGAAAGAAGAGAGAGAGAGATATGGGAGAAAATAGGAAAAGGAAAAGATATTATTTTTGAACAACTTGCTTTTCCAAAGAGAAAAAGTTACTTATATACCCCGACACATTAAAGTGACGCGCGGGATATTTAATTAGGACTCGGGCTCGGGTTTTGCTAACCTGAAACATATACAATATTAGATTAACTATTAAGCCCGATTCCCGATACTTTCCTATTACAACGTTAACTAATTGATTGACCGAGACTTAAATACA
Organism: Tanacetum coccineum; assembly: GCA_026074375.1. Classification (NCBI taxonomy): domain Eukaryota; kingdom Viridiplantae; phylum Streptophyta; class Magnoliopsida; order Asterales; family Asteraceae; genus Tanacetum; species Tanacetum coccineum. Next base: position 26,057 of record BQNB010027886.1, read on the forward strand.
TAATGAACGAACTTCATGTTCGACTCAATATTTTGAGGCTAACATATATTAATCCTTTAACTTTAGAACTTGGCAAGATAGGTCCTTATAGTTATGACTTTAGGAAAATGACATTTTCAGCCCCTCTAGTTATAAATTTCAAAAAGTTATGATATATACCCCTATGCATGAAAACATTTACAAATCAAGTCCAAAAAGCCATGTAAGCTTATTTTAGGGTTCCAAAAGATATTTGCAGGTTATAACTTATTAGAATATGCAAAAATAAGATGTTCTATTATAACACCCCGTGTTTTAGGGTCATTTACGACGTCGATAAATTCACTATGTATTTTTAGTATTGTACGCGTTTGCTTTTAAATCGTAATCGTTAAGTTAAATCGCGTAAGCTAAAAATGATCATCCAATGTAAACTCCTCAGGAAGAAAGAATTCTTGAGGATTAAACATTGGAGATAGCATTGAAGATGGAGGCACAATAGTTGGTGGTGGAATGGGTGATTTTAGCATAATATGCATGCATGACCTTCATATAGGGGTCATCAAGAAAAAGTAAAAGGGTTGGAGAAGCTATTGGAACTAAACCAAATGAGTTATTTAAAGAGATAGAATAAGTTTTTCCTGGTGAAGCTGGGACATAGTCTGGGGAAGCCGTGATATAGTCTGGAAAGTTAGAGGAAAAAGAATCCTCAATATTAGAAGTAGGGTGGCTGGGAGAAGACATCGTTTTGTTAACAACCCAGTGGTAAATAACATAAGTTATTTATATAATAGTATAATAGTTATGTATTTTACATACTATTCTGGAAAATGTAGTGGCATGGAGGACTTTCTTGTATGGAAAAAGAAAAGTAGTTATAGTTAAGGTTTCAACCTTGTTCTCTATAACCTTGGCTCCTGATACCAATCTATAACACCCTTATTTTTTACATATAGCAGCGAAAGCTAATCTGGGGTATTATTTTAAAGTACAACAGTCATAATCATAGAAAACGACTCAAAAGAGACGTTTTTATAAGATAAGTTATCATTTATTATTTCATCAGAGTTTTTACAAATAGAGGTCCCAAAATCTGCATGAAAACATAAAGTTTGAATGATAATAGTTTAGCCATCTTCCAGTCCGTGCCACTCCATGCCATAAGTTGCTCAAATACCTGAGATAAACATGCTAAAAAGGTCAACACAATGGTTGAGTGATATTCATAGGTTTATAGTAAATAGCTTGAATACAAGTTCAATAGTGGGTTACGTTGTTATATACCCATAAGTGTAATAATTGTAATGAGTACAATTATTATAGAAAACAGTATTATTGCCCTAAGCTCATGCATCGAGACCTTGAGATAATCAATAATTACAATAAGATGCCCCAACGGGTGCCTTTGCCAAACACCTGCATAGTGTTTCAAATGAAGTGCGTTAGGTTACCAGAAAGTATAGGTACACGAAGGGGGAAGCTCAGTCCCAAATAGATCTATTCACAGCATTCGCGCTTACTCCGAAAAGTAATTAACGGTTCATGATACTGGGGTCTTAATGGCAAAAGTAAGGACTTAGGCAATAATATATCAGGATAACATACAGTTGGAAAAATACTCGTATTCATGGTTTATAGCATGTATCCCCCTCGTGGGTTTATGAAACATTAGAAGATTTAAAATGCGAGGCTATGAAGTCACCTTAACAATACAGGGAAATATGATTGATGGCAAAAGTATATAAAGTGAAAGTAACGGCTTCGTCACACAACCTGGGGTAATATGTCAAGTCTTAGTGTGATTGTTTATGTTTCAAAACTTTATAGAGTTTAACGTATTACTTTGATTTATTAAATTATGGAAATATTGCATCACTGTTCTTGCCATCATAATTCAGAGGTCATGTAGTAAACGTTTGAGGAGATAGGACACTTTAAATTATAAATCCAACAAACTCGTCAAAATGTATACCCGAATGAAACTCCTTACATGAATCTCCCTAGTAACGTGATACGATAAGATTTTAAGTTTCTTCAAAAGTTAGTCGATGATAAATTACGTTAAATATATAACGTAATTGTTTTATAATGCGCCGATCGATGATTAATAACGATTAATGTGTTGGGTTTTAATAAAATTGAGTTTTATAATATTAATATATATTTTTAAAATTTATATAAATATATTATATTTTATATTTTCAAGTTTGCAAAAAATGACAATATATACCCTTGGTTTATAAAATTTTACAAGTTTAGTCCTTTATATATAAAGTATATATAATTTAAACCTTTAACTTTAGAAGTTGGCAAAATAGGTCCCTATAGTTATAACTTTAGAATAATGACATTTTCAGCCCCTTTAGTTATAAATTTCAGAAAGTTATGATATATACCTCGTGCATGGAAATAATTTACAAAACAAGTCCAAAAAGCCATGTAAGCTTATTTTAGGTTTCCAAATGATATTTGCAGGTTATAGCTTATTAGAATAAGCAAAAATAAGATGTTACAACATTACAAAAGTTTAGAAAAAGGATCCGTTAGCTAGAAAATCAAAATGGGTCATTTTTAGGGTTTTAATAAAAAAACGCATGGGTTTAAGGATTCAAGGCTTTAACAAGAGTTCATATATGATCTTAAGAGTATTATGAACATTTTAATACATATATAAGCTTATTGAACAAGATTTTGAGCTTACTTGAGCTAGAATGGGTCAAAATGGGGTTTTCGGGTTCGTATGCCTAGTAACGACTTTAAGGGCTCCTTTTTCTTGATTCTTGGCTTCTATTATGAGCTTAGGGACTTCAATTGATCCTTCTTGGTCTGATTTAAGACTCCATTGTTGTATATGATGAAAATTGAGGTGTGATTTAAAGAGGGTGTATGTTTCGGCTTATATAGTGCTTGGAAAGCCTTTGTGCCCAAGTTTTCTTGTTTGCTTAGTGTCCTAGCTAGATGAAGAGACTAAGGGAGGCTAGATGGTGAGTATGATGAGCAAGAAAAATAGCTAGGCAAGGTGGAAGGGTGTTGGAGGGGTTTATGAGAGGTTCAGCTAGAAAGGGGTGATAAGGAGGTGACAAGGCCACCTTGTTGCTTAAGGGTGGTGATAGAGGTGCTTGTAAGCTGCTTGGTGATGTCATGGTGAAGTCATAGAGGTGCTACAGTGCTTGGTTTGTTTAAAAATGTTTAAAAATGAAGTAAAAAGGGTGTCGGGTAGGTTTAGGGTTTCGGGGTTAGGATTTTTGGTTTTAATTCGAGTTAGGGTTAGAGTTTAAGATAGTTTAGGGTTTAGGATTAGTGTTAAGATTAAGGTTTAGGGTTTAATTTTAGGTTTTAAGTGAAATTAGGGATTTAGGGTTTCATTTAGGGTTTCGGGTTTTAGATTAGGGTTTAGATTTAAGGTTTAAAAGTTATGCATTAAGTGATTGTACCTTGTGTTAAGGTGGTAGTAAGAAACTAGAATGAATTTGGATGTAAAATGACCTAGTTTGACTTTCTTGGATTATTGACTTATACATTGAGCTTTAGAAAGTTGTAACTTGATTCAGGAGGGAAAATATATTTAAATGTTATCTATTGATACTTGTACACATGCTTTAAAGGCTTGTACATTCATTTTATATGTATACATTACATATAATTAGAGTTTTGATGTAAATGTTAACGTTTAATGCTTGTTTTGAGTAACCATGATTCAGGAGGGAAAAGATATTCAAATGTAATTGTAATGATAACTTGTAACCACATGCAATGCTTTAAAAGGCATGAATACATTCATTAATAATATTTATACATTTACATAAAAATTAGAGTTTTGATGTAAATGCTAACGTAATTAAAAGGGGGGAAACAAATAAATGCTTGTTTTGAAATATATCTTGAAAGAGTACGTTAAAATGGATAATTTACAATGGTAAAAAGACATAAAATATAGAACTTTGCCATATTAGGATGTTTATATGATATAAACATAGATAGAGATGTCATTGGTAGAGGTTTTGCGTGAACCGTTTACGTAAGAAGATGCAAGTTACGTTGCATAATGAGATAAAGCAAAAATTTCCTTCTTCCATTTCCTTTTTTCCCTTTTTCCCACAAAATTTTTCCTCCTTTCCCGGTGTAACAAGGTGGTATATAAAAAGTGCATCTAATTTAAATGTAAAAAGGTGGTATATAAAGTGCATCTAATTTAATAGATGGATATTAAAGTGCATCTAATTTAATAGATGGATAATTACATTGATGAAAATTACGGGTTATTATAGTCTCCCTCCCTTAAAAGAAATCTCATCCCGAGATTTAGTTGGATGCCAGAGTGATGTTTGAAAACAGATGTGGATACTTGGCACAAATTTGATCTTCGCGTTCCCATGTAAATTTGATCTTCGCGTTCCCATGACAGCTATAATTCGAGAACGGGTGTTAGAAGGACAGAGCGAGCTGCTCGTGAATGTACTTACACTGACTTTATCAAATGTCAACCATTAAACTTCAAAGGCACAGAAGCAGTTGCCAGTCTATCTCAATGGTTTGAAAGGATGGAGTCTGTTTTCCACATCAGCAATTGTACACTTGAGAACCAAGTCAAGTTTGCTACTTGCACTCTCCATTCAGTTGCTCTAACATGATGGAACACTCACGTCAAGACAGTTGGTCATGATGCCGCTTACGGTATACCTTGGAAAACACTCATGAAAATGATGACTGACAAGTACTGTCCTCGAAATGAAATCAAGAAACTAGAAATGGAGATTTGGGATCTGAAGGTGAAGGGTACTGACTTGACAAGTTATACCCAATGCTTTCAGGAATTGGCTTTGTTGTGCGGGAGGATGTTTCCCGAAGAATCTGGTAAAATTGAAAAATATGTCGGTGGTCTTCCCGACATGGTTCATAGGAGTGTAGAAGCCATACAAGGGATCTAAACCCCTATGCTCAAAATGCAACTATCACCACGATGGTCCATGTGCTCCTAAATGCCACAAATGCAACAAAGTTGGCCATTTTGCCCGTGACTGTAGAAGTACGGCAAATGCTAACAATGCTAACAACCAGACGGGCATTGGGTCGGGTCAGAAGCCTACTTGCTATGGGTGTGGAGTTTAGGGATATTTTAAGAGGGAATGTCCAAAGCTAAAAAACAACAACCACCGTGGTAACCAAGTTAGAGGTGGCAATGTTCTAGCCAAGGTGTATGCAGTAGGGAATGCGGGGACAAACCCAGACTCTAACGTCGTAACGGGTACGTTCCTTCTAAACAACCGCTATGCTTCTATCTTATTTAATACTGGTGCCGATAGGAGTTTTATGTCTACTGCATTTAGCTCCCAAATTAATATCACACCGACTGCATTAGATCACTATTATGACGTTAAACTAGCCGACGGGAGAATAATTGGGTTGAACACTATCCTTAGGGGTTGTACATTAAATATCCTAAACCACCCATTCAACATAGACTTAATGCCCGTAGAACTTGGTAGTTTCGACGCTATAATTGGTATGGATTGGTTGGTAAAGTACCAAGCAATCATTGTATGTGCCAAAAAGATCATTCGTATCCCCTGGGGAAATGAAACATTAATTGTTCATGGTGACGGAAGCAACCAGGGACACGAGGCTCGTCTGCACATTATCTCATACACCAAAACACAAGAATACATGCTAAAAGGATGTCTAGTCTTTTTGGCAAACGTTAATACAAAGGAGACGGAAGACAAGTCAGAGAAGAAGCGACTTGAGGACGTACCAATCGTCCGGGATTTTCCTGATGTATTCCCTGAGGACTTGCCGGGTCTTCCTCCGACTCGACAAGTGGAATTTCAAATTGATTTGATACCTGGTGCTGCACCCGTAGCTCGGGCGCCTTATCGATTGGCACCTTCTGAAATGAAAGAGTTATCGGAGCAACTAAAAGAACTATCTGACAAAGGCTTTATAAGACCTAGTTCCTCACCCTGGGGAGCTCCGGTCTTGTTTGTTAAGAAGAAGGACGAATCGTTTCGAATGTGCATTGATTACCAGGAATTGAATAAACTGACGGTGAAGAACCGTTATCCGCTCCCAAGAATTGATGATTTATTTGATCAGCTTCAAGGGTCGAGTGTCTACTCGAAGATCGACCTAAGGTCGGGTTATCACCAACTGAGGGTTCGAGAAGAAGACATTCCGAAGACCGCTTTCAGAACCCGTTACGGCCATTATGAATTTCAAGTTATGCCATTTGGTTTGACAAACGCACCTGCCGTATTCATGGACCTTATGAATCGGGTGTGCAAACCATATCTAGATAAATTCGTAATTGTCTTTATTGATGATATTCTGATATATTCAAAGAACAAGCAAGAACACGAAGAGCACCTTAAGTTAATCTTAGAGTTGCTTAAGAAAGAGGAGTTGTATGCCAAATTTTCCAAGTGCGAATTTTGGATTCCTAAAGTACAGTTCCTCGGTCATGTGATTGACAGTCAGGATATTCATGTGGACCCCGCCAAGATCGAATCCATTATAGATTGGGCACCTCCTAAGTCACCAACGGATATTTGTCAATTTTTAGGTCTTGCTGGGTATTATCGAAGATTCATCAAAGGATTTTCAAAGATTGCCAAACCAATGACCAAGCTCACTTAGAAGAAGGTCAAGTTTGAGTGGGGTGACAAACAAAAAACAATGTTCCAATTGTTGAAGCAGAAGTTCTGTAGTGCACCAATTCTGGCTTTACCTGAAGGAAGCGAAGATTTTATCGTATACTATGATGCTTCGATTAAAGGTTTGGGCGCTGTGTTGATGCAAAGAGAGAAGGTGATTGCTTATGCATCACACCAACTGAAAATTCATGAGAAGAACTATACGACTCATGATTTGGAACTTAGAGCGGTAGTGTTTTCTCTAAAACTCTAAAGACACTATTTGTACAGAACCAAGTGTACGGTGTTCACGGATCACAAGAGTCTACAACACAATCTCAATCAAAAGGAGCTGAATATGAGGCAACATCGTTGGTTAGAATTGCTTAGTGATTACGATTGCGAGATTCATTATCACCCAGGGAAAGCAAATTTTGTCGCTGACGCCTTGAGCAGGAAGGAACGAGAGCCACCATTAAGGGTTCGAGCCTTAGTCATGACTATAGGTTTAAATCTTCGCAAACAAATTTTGGATGCTCAAACTGAAGCACGGAAACTAGAGAACATCAAGAACGAAGATGTTGGAGGCATGTTGGTTGAAAATTCTAAAGATCCGGAGAATCTTAGGACAAAAAAGTTGGAACCCCGCGCGGATGGAACTCTATGCTTAAATGGCAGGAGTTGGTTACCATGTTATGGCAATTTGCGGACTGTGATCATGCACGAGTCCTACAAGTTAAAATACTCTATTCATTTGGGTTCTGAAAAGATGTACCAAGACATGAAAAAGCTATATTGGTGGCCCAATATGAAGTTAAACATCGCCACCTATGTTAGCAAATGTCTGACGTGTGCTAAGGTCAAAGCCGAACATCAAAGGCCATCAAGATTGTTGGTATAACCCAATATCCCTCAATGGAAGTGGGACAATATCACTATGTATTTTGTCACGAAGCTTCCTAATTCGTCACAAGGATACGACACCATTTGGGTGATTGTTGACCGACTCACTAAGTCCGCAATCTTTGTTGTACGATGAGGAGAGACTAATCCGATGATAAACTTGCAAGAATGTACTAAAGGAGGTAGTCTCGAGGGCATGATTACCTCTTCGATTATTTGTGTTCCGTGACCCTAGGTTAGGCAATCAAATTTCTAGAGGTCACTTCAGAATGCTTTGGGTACTAGTCTGGATTAATGTTTACTGCGTTACCATCCCAAAAAAAACAGTCGTGCAAAGCGAGAGGGACTATTCAACTATCGAGGATATTCGTTGGCGTGTTGATGCAATCGACTTTGGAAAGGGTTGGGTTAACCATTTGCCATTAGTCGAGTTCTCATATAACAATAGCTATCATGCTAGCATCAAGGCTGCACCATTTGAAGCACTTTACGGTCGAAAGTGTCATTCACCCGTTTGTTGGGCCGAGGTTGGAGAAGTTCAACTCACTGGTCCAGAAATAGTGCAAGAAACAACTTGTGAAGATCGTTAAAATCAAGCAGAACGACTGCAAAGCTGCTCGCGGTCGACACAAAAGAGTTAACGAGGGATTTAAGCGTTAAAAACCGATGGAATTTCAGGTTGGGGATAAAGTTATGCTTAAAGTTTCGCCTTGGAAAGGGGTCGTACATTTTGGCAAACGGGGGAAGTTGAACCCTAGGTACGTTGGACCATTCAAGGTGTTGGAAAAGGTTGGATCCGTTGCATACAAGCTTGAGCTTCCGCAAGAGCTGAGCAGGGTACACAATACATTCCATGTATCCAACTTGAAAAAGTGCTATGTCGACGAACCATTAGCCGTTCCGTTGGATGGACTTCACTTTGATGACAAGCTTCAATTTGTCAAGGAGCCGGTAGAAATCATGGACCGTGAAGTTAAACGGTTGAAGCGAAGCCGCATTCCAATAATCAAGGTTTGATGGAACTCTATGAGAGGTCCTGAGTTCACATGGGAACACGACGATCAATTCAGGAAGAAATATCCACACATCTTCACAAAAACCGCACCGTCATCAAGTACCGCGTCTTAAACCTTGAGGACTTTGGCGATTCATACCATAATAGGTAGAATATTTATGTCCCAGCACATAAAATATGAATAATGAAACATGAGGAAGAGTATACCCTGGTGTGGACATTAGCAGTTCTTCCTAATCGACTACTTATCATAAGAACATTCCAACTAAAAAAAAAGCCCTTTTCAGATTTGAAGCGATGACCTTAAGCCTCTTCTTATCTTAGGGACTTAAAGTCGAAAGAGAGTGACTTCTTTAAAATCAAACAAATTTGATTCAATTCATGAATTAGCCATATGAGTCTACTCTACTGCATTTAAAAAAAATAGATTATATAATTATTCAATATAATATAGTTATAATATGTGTATATCTTCGTATGTTTATGTTACAAACACGGCGAAAGTCAATAGTTTCGAATGAAGGGGAAAAAACAAGTGGAGGCTGTACACTTATTTTACTGGGATTTGAAGTGTCAAGTGGTCGCAGAGCACCGCCTGTCAGGCGGAAGCTGCAGTGTTCGAGCCACGTACAGTCCCGACGCCGGATTCAAAAAATGTGGGAATAAAGAGTATTAACAGAAAAGATTTCATCTTTCCTTGATGCGGCAATAAATAGTCCTGACTTTCCTGAAAGCTTACTAAGGTGCGACGCCTGATTGTGAGTCTCATAGGCATACGAGAGCTTGGAATTACACCCTAGAAGGAGTTAGTCAAAGCCTTCCTTTCGCCCTCGCTTTCCTTCATACTCATGCATCTGGGAAGGAAGCGAAGCTGTTTTTTATAGTCAAGGGAAGCGCCATATGGAAAAGAGATTTGAATGCTTTGTGGCGGGATATGCTGTGATCTTATTCTTAACCTTGGGATATTAAGTAACATAACATCACTCATTGGCAAAGCATGAATTTGCCTTCGTGTTGTGGCTTACTTGTTTCATCTTTCAACTATCTGACCTTCATTTCAGGTTCCTCTTCTTTAGTCTTCCATGAACCCATTCCTCATAGAAAATGACTTTTTTAATAACCTAATAAGAGATCGATTACGAGCATCATCGAGAATCGATTTTATTGGAAGGAAAAAATTAGCTACTAGCCTAGCTACAAGGCATGGCATGAATGGCGGATGCTAACTCGATTAGCCCTTGCCTCTACGGATTACTACCTTATATAAATAATTATAAAAGCACCAAAGTACAGCGTTCACTAGTCAAAAGAGAAAATGATTCTTTGCAGTTAAACAACTGTGAATGGATTTTTTCCCTTATCGTTCCACTGGGCTTCACTAGTGTCATCATCGAACCCCCTAATGCCACCAAGTCTCATACTTAGGTGAATTAAAAAAGGGTGCTTGTGGCTTCTTAAAGTAGCAATTTACTTACCTTCTTTCATAGAAGGCTTCCATTGATAGGGTCTGTTACTATCTAATGTGCATTTGACTCAGTATTCCAGCAAAAGGATACTTCCTGGACTTAGGTTAGGGCAAGTGGGCTACGGTAAAAAACCACGGACATGTCAAGAACAAATATTCGATAAGGTAGATCATTTCCGTAATGCTTTCGCAGAAAGAAAGGTTCGGTCTTTAATCTATATCAATAGCAAAACCAACCGATACGGCTGCCTTTAAAGGGGAGTACTGCTTATGGCTTTGTACAGGTAAAAGGCAGTATTCCACAATGTCATGGGGGCTAAGCTTGTCATAATGTACCGGAATTGGGTATTGAAGGGGATGGTGAGTCATCTAAGGGATTTGGCATTTGAACAAGAACCTTTGAGCATTTCCCAATCAATAGGAGTTTGATTAGGAGTTTGATTTATGAGTCCAAATGAGCTCGTGAAAATAGTAACTCGTCTTTCCGCCCTGGTCCCGCGAAATAAGTCAGACTTCAAAAGTCCAATGGAAATAGAATAGGTGCCAGTATCCATAGGCTTGTAGGTATGAGTTCGGATGTAGGCTGTTCTCTAGCCATAGAGAACAGTCGTCTCAGGAATCGTTTAGAGTGTTAGCAGATTTCCTTATAGAGTGTTAGCAGATTTCCTTAGCGAAAAAAAGGGGAAATCACTTGTCTCTTCGATTGACTTTCATTCAATATCCCATTCCCGCTGCATCGGCTGGTCAAAGATCACCCAAAAATTGATTCAAAAGCTGCGGTTGGCATGGCAGTGTGAGGTGCTCGTCGATCTCTCCGAACCATTATACCCTAAGCCATGGCAAAACAACCCAAGCGCAAGCAAGCTTGGCCGCCCAACGTCCTCAAATCATTCAATGTCATCAGCTGATGAGAGAAGTAGATCTAGTAATCAATAAGTAACGGCCCCAAAGGAAAGAGCACACTTACATTTCATTGCAATGTCCGATATGTGTACAATCGAATTGCTCAAGTTACAGCTACTCCCTAGTGCGACCTAATGGCAATCAATCGGTTTGCTGTTAAAAGTCACCAGTGTTGTTCTCCCTACGAAAGGTAACACCCTACTTCGTATTTACAATGGTCTTCCGAGTTTAGCTAGGTTATGTATACATAGGGACGAACTCACAAATTAGTCTTGCTTTCACTTCCTCAGGCCCCAACTGATCCACCATCTCTGTGGACGCTATGTTATCTGAACTCCCAGCATCAATGATCATCTTTGCACTATCTAATTCGAGCATAGACTCTGATGGCAATAACCGCGTTTGCTGTTAAAAGTCAACCGGTGTTCTCCCTACGCAGGTAACACCCTACTCGTATTACCATGGTCTTTCGAGTAGGATATGTAATACATAGGGACGACCTCACACCATACGTCCTGCTTTCACTTCCCCAGCCCTAACTGATCCACCATCTCGTGGACGCTATGTTAATCCGAACTCCCAAGCATCAATGATCAGCTTTGCCACTGTCCAATTCGGGAATAGATTTGGAATTAAAGCTTCCGTCTCATCTCCTTCTATACTGGCGTTGGCTTACGCTGCCACACAATCTAACGACAGTGAAACTGTCTCCTCTCCTAAGCTTCAGAACCCCCGCAATGTTTCTGACTTTCACTTACCTTTAGAGCTTCTCGGGCTCTAGGCTCCATAATGTGCACTCTTCCATCTTTAGCTGGTCTATTCTGCACTCCCCCAGCAGCATTTGTCCGTCTGAACATCTTAGCGACAGTACGAGAAAAAATGCACCACTCCTCCCACGTTTCATAAAGTTACAGGATCTCATCTGCAGCAAGGCTCTGCTGGCCTCACGCTCAAACTGATGGCGTCTCGACGTTCTCCTTGAAGCCGTCCTGTCGCTCTCCCCCTTTAAGATAAGAATTTTGTAAAAAGGCTTAAGTTTTTTGGCTTCTTATAATATAAACCCCTCCTAGGTTGTGGCAACTTTCTATCCCTCTTGAGTTGTCTTGTCGTAAAAAAAAAGAAAATTGCTTCGAGCAAAAGGGCTTCACCACTGCTGCCTGCTCTCTCCTTTCTTCGGCCACTTCCAGTCCAAAACAGTCCTGATTTCTCTTGATCCATTTGAATCACGACCTTGACTGATCCAATGGCCAAGAAATAACATTTAGTCGAGTTCCCTTTACGTACAAACTCTTTTCCTGCTAACACGCGCATCAATGTACTCAGGGTTCCAAACCTATAGTGAGTGCTATAAACGATTATGTTCATCGAGGTTTTCCATGGTCAAGGTAAGGCTTTGTTGAGTTATCATTTAAGGTGCGGAACAGACCTGAATTAGGATGATATTCATAGAGCGGTTACTCTTTGTGTACGTTATGGAGTCTCCACTCCATGTTGAAAGCTCTTTCAAATAGCATGAGCGTTGAAAGTCTTCAATTAGACTAGAGCGTTAGATTCTTTTTTCATTTTTTTACTTCTTTCAAAGGGGAATGAATGGAATGAGAAAAAGAATGAGAGGAGGAAAATAGAATAGAGGAGGAGGAATGTGGTTCATCTGGGTTTGTCTCTTGAAATTGGTTAGTATCTTCGAAGGTATTTTTCTCTATTTATTTATTGGTATTAAGCCAACAAACAAGAGAATTAGGGTGTTAAAAAAGAACCCCAAACCCGCTTGTTTAGTGAAGAAAACTGTTCATGTCTGCTTTTTCTTTTTTGATTTATTTTATGACCGATAGAAATGGAAACTTTTTTATTAGATGCCCTATACCCACCCTCTTTGGCAGACCCTAACACGAATTATGTACACTACACAATGAGGATCACAATCATTGATACAGTTTGGATACCAAGCTATCTTATCAATATATTTACAAAAAAGCCTTCGATGTAGTGATGAAATTGTGATACATAATCAATCTATTTGTTTTGTTCATTACTAAAGAATCCTATAAAATCTTTCTATGTATCCTTTGAATTACTCATATATCCTATGAATTTCATTTCGCACCGGAAACTATTCTAGGAGAAGTTCGAATCCGTTCCGTTCGGATATTGATCGGTCTTGGTTTGACATGGTTTATGTGTTACTGGTTCCCGGAAGAGTTAATATCTCTATTAGCTAAACCCTTTCTGATTCTTACCTTGCCTTTGGACTCGTATTTTGTTCGTACACAATCAACGGAAGCCTCCCCGACATATCTTGCAACGTCTTCAATAGCATGCTCTTACTTCGTCTTTCCCTTAATAAGTCATCAAATTTGGTGCTTTTTGATCCCCAGTTGCTATGGGGAACAAAGGACGAAATACAATCGATTCCTCCATTTAAGTGGTTCTCGCTTCTCCTTGTTAGAGTCATTTACGACGTCAATAAATTCACTATGTATTTTTAGTATTATACGCGTTTGCTTTTAAATCGTAATCGTTAAGTTAAATCGCGTAAGCTAAAAATTATCGTTCAATGTAAACGGGCATCAAACAATTAAATGTTTACATCAAGTAAGTGTTAAGTAATTATTTTCAGGATAATTATTAACTTTGTTCATTTTATTTTATTGGTTACGTAAATTGTTTACGTTTCGCGATAAAAATAAGTTTAGGCATACCCGGAACCACCATAATTAATCTACGCTTCAACAAATACCCATGTTTATACCCAATACCCAAAGTTTTATTAAACTTTACCCATGATTAATATTGTTAGTCACATGGTATATAAAACAAACAAGTTAGAAACTATACATTTCAAGTATTACAATTATACTTTACCTTTACATATTAAATTACAAGTTGTAACATGGAAATAATACAAGATATTTTGCTAAGGACCAAAAGCCATCTAGAAACCTTTCCCCCTAACCCACGGCTACACCAACATTTAGGGTCAAGGAGTTATCAATTTTTACAACTTAGTCTTTGTACAACACAAAACTCTTAAACTAGCCTTCTATTGTTTCCTTTGACCAACATGGTCTTCCTCATTTCCCTCATCTTGTTTGTGATCCCTAATAGTGTTATTGACTAGTCTTCTTTGCATATAAGTCTTGCACACTAGTAAGTAACATACACAAGTCATTTTCCTTGATAAAAATCAAACACAATTCTCTCCTTTTTGTCCCCAAAGCCCACGGCTCACCCCTATTTTCTTACTACATCCATACAAAATTTATATAACACATTTACAAACATCCCTACACTATATCAAAGATATTCCAAGGAAGTTTAAAGGCTTGGTTAAACCTTTACAATGATTAAAGCAAGGAAAATGAAGGATTATGGTTTTATTGTGGATTAGGGTTTCTAGGTTGTGAAAGCTAGGGTTTATAATCTAAACAAGGGTTTGGATTTTATTGGTCATCATATTACATCACACTAAGGTTATCTAAAACTCTTTATAACTTTACATTTATGATTTTATGCATATGTAAGTTCTATGTAGTTAATCACCACTTTGGACTTCTTTTTTAAACATGTAAAAAAAAAATAAAAAGGGAAAAATTTTACTTTGATCTTAGTTTTTTACACTTTTACAATATGTTTAATTATGTTGCTATTATCATGTTATAATGGGAAGTATAAAGGTTCGTACACTTGTAGTTTTTTGTATAATAAGTTACATATAGAAACTAGTAAATCAAAAGTTCACTTAATGAGTTTATGATCAAAAATGAAGTAAGGACTTGTAACCATGGACATTTTTTTGGACAATGATGGACTTAAGGACCCTAAGAATGTAATACATGTGATAATGAGTGTTGTAATGGATTTGTAACAAGGTGGTTAAGCTTAAAAGTACAAAATCAAGTTTAAAACATGTTTTTAACACAAACTTCAAAACTTTCTGTTTTAGTTCGAAAATAAAGGTATATATTTTATATTTTTATAACATACTACATGTCATGAGGATTCCAAAAAGCTAAGAAACTCAAAAAACGGATTAATAACGAAAAAGATACGTAGTTTACGAGTTACACGTTAATTAAACGCGTTATAAAAGAGATTTTATAAAAACAAGTTATAAAATACTTCTAATATAAGAGGTTTGGTATTTTTCTCAAATCACACATATTTTTAGGATTCCAAAATGATAAGAATCGTAATTTTTCAATCGATAACGAAGGAGTTATGAATTACGCGAGTTTATACACTTTTAATGTGTATAAAAAATTCTTGGATAATACATTGTTTGTTCATCAGGAACATTTTATTTTTCGTTAACACATCAAAAAAGTAAATAGAATTTTCAATTACAAAGACTTGTGCTCGAAGAATCGGCTTAAAACGTAATAAGCTATAACGATAAAAACGATTATTTTCGGGTTTTATGCAATAAAATAAAACTTTAAAAATAAAACTTTATAAACTGGTCTTTAGTGAACAGTAAAAAAGTACTGTTCACAGAGGACATGAAATAAAATATGTCATTAATTTGATTAAATCGTCATTATTCGAAAGCAGTCACGTTAAGAACTGGGCTTTTAAAACCGAAGAAGAAATTGCATCGTTTTTACTTCGGATACTATTTGTAAACGTTTTAACTTTATTAACATGATTAGGTGGCGATTTCCGGCCCCCCTCCCCCTC
Organism: Tanacetum coccineum; assembly: GCA_026074375.1. Lineage (NCBI taxonomy): Eukaryota > Viridiplantae > Streptophyta > Magnoliopsida > Asterales > Asteraceae > Tanacetum > Tanacetum coccineum. The sequence goes on from BQNB010027886.1 coordinate 41,628, forward strand.
TCTTTTCCGGCGAATGAAACCCTAGATCCGCTTCTCTATCTACTTTTATGGATATGCAATCGGTTCCTAGGGTTTGTGTTCTTTTATTCAAGGAGGGGGGGTCGGCTGATCTTAGTCTATATACCTAATCGCACCTTGCTTCAGATCGATACCCTAGCCCTAAAGATTTAGGGTTCGTTATTTTTATTATTATGTTTTAGGGGTTCGATCTGATTTGGTTTGACGGGTTATTGATCCACGTTTTTCATTCTTATTGATTGGTGATCATGCTCATAGGACGATTTGAGGTGACATCGAGATCATGAGATTCTAATCTTCTGATATGTGGTGTTCTTTGTTTGGTTATGTGGTTGTGTGGCATCGTCTGGGGTCAGAAACTAATTTTAGGGTTTCACTACATGGTATATTTTATTGACTCATTTTGTTGGTTATGTGCGATTCCAAGAAACCCTAGACTTCTAGGGTTTTTCTTATTGAATATCTTTTCTGGATCGTTTAGAGATGTCATGGCTGTTATTGGTTGTGGGGACGACCTTGGAAGTGGTTTACACCGTTTCTGATTTGTTGTTCGTTGGAAGTGATCAATGAGAGTTGAAAGTGATGGTCTGGAAGTGGTTCGATGATTTGGAGAGTTTGGATGTTCCTTGCGGCGATTAGGGTTTTGCTTCCCTTGATCGTGGCTTGCGGCGATTAGGGTTTCACTACCCTTGATCGTGGATGTTCTTTACGGCGACTAGGGTTTTTTTTCCCTTGTTCGCAGTTGGTTGTTTTTTTTTGTTTTTATAAGGAAAAAAATAAATTTCGATGATGTGTGTCGTATGGATGTTTGATAAAGGATCTACGATGGGACTAGACTTAACCTGTTTGGGTTGTAGGAGATTACAATGCATAATTTGCAGCTGGAGTTTCAGACCCTGGTTGGTTTTCGTGTTATGCTTCGTATACATGTTACTGGTTTGACACGAATGGTTGTTTGTTAGAAGTTCAGGATCGGTGTGTGTTCGTTCCTGATGGAGGTTGCATGATCATTATTTCTGCTGGGCGAAACCTTTTCTAGGGTTTATCACGCACATATGCACTTGGTTATTGCATTGGTATGGTGTGGATGTCATGATTGTAATGTGGAAGTCACGTGTGCTGATTATGGTATACGTGTGGGTGTTTCTCTTGGTAATAAGGCTGATTTATGGTCTTCGTAACAATCTCCGTCTTTGTTTAGCATTCTTATTCTCCGAGAAGGTTGTTATGGACGTCTTTGTGACTATTTTGGTCACTTAGTTGCGTCACGCATTCCCAAGAGCTGTAATTTTAAGTTGGAACACTTGGTTGTATGTTTATCATGGTTATGTTATAGTTTCCTTCGTATTTAGGTCATGAGAGTGGCATGTCACTCTTATGTAGTTGTTGCACATTGGTTTGTGCATTTTTGGCCCATGTAACGGGCTGTGATATAGGACTTCACCTATATCCATTGTACTTCAACGCTTTTTTGGTGTAATGCATTTTACCGGGGTATTGATTCCCTTTTACCCAAAAAAAAAACTTTATTAACATGATTTCACTAAAACAATTAGATGGTAATTGAGCTATATAGAATTATATATGGTAGTAGTTACTCAAAGTGATTAGTACTTACACAACCTATATTGGATTAGGTTGCATTCGATCATTACCGTGACACATTTTCTGTGATATATTTGATTATCGTTCACTCAAGGTGAGTTCATAGCCCCACGTTTTACATGATTTTGTTTTACAAGTTTTTGGGGTGAGAAACATTCATTGTTTTACCATTGGACATAAGTGGATACTTTTACTTTATGATTACGTGTTGCCTAAGTAGCGATAACCCTAGTTGATCCCATTATCATGAACTGTCAATTACTGGATTGTGAGCGCGAATGTTATGAATAGATCTATTGTGATTTACATCCCCGTTCGGGTGATTAGCTATCACTGGACAAACGAACGTATACCATGTCGAACATAGGATGTTGCTGGTTAGAACATCAACATGGGCAATGCAGGCAATTTATATTGTATTCACTTATGTCGAGCTTCAGTGTCATGAGCTTAGGGCAACGTAATTACATTTATATGATGTCTGTATCTGTTACATTATCCTAATTAGGATAATATTGTGGTCCTAACGATATACGATTTATAAAACCTATGAATTAAACCGAAATTTTTGTTGACGTTTTTTTAAAGCAATGTTTTTTCAGGAGGTCATAAGACGGGTGCAAGGGATACATTGGTGGTTTTGATTTGGATATCATGCATTAAAGATTTTGATGGCATTACTTTTTGTATATCTGCTTTGGACTAGGAATTCCTTTGTTATTTTGAACAATATGTGGAACCAAGTGAAGCTTTGCTTATGTTAACCAAATACTTTTGTCAAATCCAAATGTATCGGTTTTTAAACGACTTTCTTGGTGTTTTTTATATATATATTGTGTTATTGACCATTGAAGTAACACGGCAACGAACCTTATTCTGCTCAGCGAACGAAATTTGGGGGTGATCAAAGAAGTGAGTGTAAACGAGCAATCTTTTAAAAACTTTTAATATGTGTTATAGTTTATAGTTTGTCATCAGCAAGAAGGGGGGAGATTGTTAGATGCAATATTACGATATTTATTCTAGTCGTCTACTTTATGTTTTGTCGATAAAAAACGTTGTGACTTGTTCATACGTAACCTAAAGTGCGCAAGTTACTCGTAATCACAAATCATCAATGCATACATACATCAACATCTCTCGACGTCTCAAGTCTGCATCAACACTGACGTTTGTTTGCACCCGACGTAAATCACATAAGGTATGCATAAACAAATCATTAAACATGATTAGTGATCAAGAAAACAATTTTTCTTAACCATCACATTTTTACAAAAGTATTTTTACAAAAATAAATATATATAAAATACTTTTTAATTAATTAAAAGAAATTTTTTATTTAAAACATAAATTTGAAATTCAAAATTTTCTCTCAAAATGGAAGCTTCTATATCAGATACAACATTCCCCACAAAAAGACAAAAACAAGAGCGTAGTCTAGTGGCGACCCCCTTTAGGCCTGGCGGCCCCCAGATATATCTGGGACCGCCAGGACCGCCACCAGCTAGCCGTTGGAAATCCTGCCTATAAATACTACACTATTTCTGGCAGAAAAACACACCTCTTTGCATGATTTTTTCAGTAGTCTTTCTCTCTCTAAAAATCTTTTTTCTCTCACTAAAATCTCTTGATCACTAATGTCACACCCCGAAAATGGCAGAAACTCTAGAATACAACATAATGATCAATCATAACACAAGATACAAAATAGAGAAAACTACATTTGCATAAAATCCAGTGCTAATGACAGACCATCAACCTCGTTCAAAAATCGAGGGATGTCCCAAATCGCAACTAAAAATCCACAATCTTTACAGTTTTTTTCACAAATGCCCTCACAGGGGACCATAATCACCAACCTTAATCCAAAAAATCCAAATAACTAGAATCTAAAAAAACAAAACTTAAACAAAGCAAGACTTCAAAAGAAATTCCACTCGGGATACTTCTAAGTCTGCTATCAATCACCAAACTACTCTTCTTTCACTTCACCTGAAAATGATACTACGAAAAAAACATCAACAATAATGTTGGTGAGCTCGTAGGTTTTTTGACCTTAAAACCCATAATCAGTATGTCAATATTTCAACAGTGGACAATAGTGCTATATGACAGTGAATATATGCAAACAACCTTAGCATCACCGCTAATCAATAACCATATGTCACTTACGCACCTAAAGGGCCGGGCTACGAGAACTTACCTCAAACAAGTCTTTAACAACAAAATCTTAATCACACAAGCAAATGCAATGACGCCCACACATGACCTAGTCTAGTTAATGTCCCAATTTAATCACCCAATTCTAAAAGTGATGCATAAAGTTTAGATGCGTTGTACAATTACCCAAAATAATTTAGTGGTGTGATGGTTAACGACTTAACTTCACAATTATATCAATCTCATTCCACGATAATACATACTTATACTATTTAGCGTAAATAGATAAGTAATATAATAAATATATCTCGACAAGTCCATTCGGTACACCTTAGTCGCTTCAAAATAATCATTATACAGTTGGAAATGAAACGTTTACTCATATTAAACACTTTAGAGATGTTTCGAGAAAAATTAATTTTTTCGTCTTTTAGTGAATTTATTAAATAAATAAAATAATTAAATATTATTTTATTATTTAAAATCAAAAATCATGTTTTCAAGAATATTTCTAAGTATAAACTTTTTATGAAATTTCAACATGACCCGTACGTTTATACAACATTTCCTAAGGTTTCAAACCTTATTTTTGTCAATTTTCACAAATTAACACTTTTCGATAAAATTTCAAAATCTCAATCTTTAACACTTACCAACATTTTTTTCCTAAAATATCATTCAATATCACTTCGTAATTACATTTCCACTTTCAAAAGTCAATCAAAATTCTCATAACTACTACATATCGCTTATTGGGCCTTAAGGCCCAACAAGGGTCCATTAGGACATTTATAAGTCCAAAATATAATTCAAGTCCAAAACCAAAGTCCATTTACATATATAAGTATATACTTATATGTAGAAATAATCCGGATCACAATAAGCCCTCCCATTAAGACGCGGCTCAAATAGACTTATTGGGCCGTGAGTCCATAAACTCCAAAATACGTATATTAAGCTTGAAAATAAGCTATAAAGCTACGTATCGCATTTGGTTACTACCATAAGCCTCAAAAATAGTTCACAACATACGCCATAACACAAAATAATCAAAATCACTTTCCTAGTGATTTTGGGAAGTGGTTCGTGGCTTATAGCCCAAAATAAGCCAAGAAATAGCTTAAAATAAGCCCGAATAAGCCATACAAGCTACTATAAAAAATAAGCATTCTAGCATCATATATTATTCAACCATCACGACCACAACATCAAAACTACAAAAACCCTCTTTTCCTTTTTACTATTCACGAACCAAACACCCTTTTTTTTTCTTTCGTTTCGCTTCCAAAAATCGATTTTTACAACAATCAACTTCTACAACTAACATCTATGCATAAAAATAAACCCAAAAGGACAAACGAAATTTAAATTTGAAAACTTACAAGAAAATCTTCAAAAATGTATAACCCAAACGTTGTTTAAATGAATAACCAAACACTAGAATTAACCCCAAATATTTATGTCTTCATGTTTTCTTGATCAAACTTCAAAAATTTCAAGAGTGTGTTGGTTGTAGGTGGTCGGACGAACACACACACTAGAAAAAATATGACGTTACACACACTTAAGTGTGTGTTTTTATTTTTTTTGAAATGAAAATGGAATTATGAGAAAACTAAAAGAACATACTTGTACAAAGATTCTCTAGAAAACAAGGCTAAAAATAAGCCTCCTTGCCCCCTATTGACCATTTGATCGGATATGGGGTCCAAAGGAGTCCCGGGTCTTTCTTTTTATGTCGAAATCACTTAAATACTCATAAAACTCAACCGTAAAATTTACCCCAAAGTTAATTAGCATTTTTATTCACTTTAAAAATACTTTTCCATTAACCTAGAGTATTCACACGACATAATTTCACTTTACACCCTTCAAAAACTTAATTTGGACATTAATGGACGTGTCATACTCGTTTTTCGGCATTTCTCAAAATTCACGGGTCAAACCACCCAGAATACACATATCACAATATACCTTCCAAAAGGGATTATTAAACACAATAAACCAAAATTCACGGGTCAAGCAAATGCAAGAACGCCCTCACACGACCTAGTCCAGTTAATGTCCCAATTTAATCATCCAATTCCAAAACAATCTTCACGTTTGATGCATAGAGTTTAGACGCGTTGTACAATTACCCAAAACAGTTTTGTGGTGAGATGGTTGAAGACTTATCTCCACAATCATGTCAATCTCATTCCCCGATAATACATACTTATACTATTTAGAGAAAATAGATAAGTAATATAAATAAATACTTATAATTAATAATTATAAATATCTCTCGACAAGTCCATTCGGTAAACCTTAGACACTTCAAAATAATCATTATACGGTTGAAAATGAAACGTTTACTCATAATAAACACATTTGAGAAGTTTCAAGAAAAAATATATATATTTTTCGTCTTTTAGTGAATTTATTAAATAAATAAAATAATTAAATATTATTTTATTATTTAAAATTAAAAATCATGTTTTTAAGAAAATTTCTAAGTATAAACTTTTTACGAAATTTAGACATGACCCGTACGTTTATACAATGTTTTCCAAGGTTTCAATCCTTATTTTCCACAATTTTTCACAAATTCGACACTTTTCGACAAAATTCCAAAATCTCAATCTTTAACACATACCAACACTTTTCCTCCTAAACATCATTCAATATCACTTTTTAAATACATTTCCACTTTCAAATTCCGTCAAAATTCTCATAACTACAAAATAACGCTTATTGGGCCTTAAGGCCCAATAAGGGTCCATTAGGACATTTATAAGTCCAAAATACGATCCAAGTCCAATACCAAAGTCCATTTACATATATAAGTATATACTTATATGTAGAAATAATTCGGACCACAATAAGCCCTCCCATTAAGCCGCGGCTCAAATAGACTTATTGGGTCGTGAGTCCATAAACTCCAAAATACGTATATTAAGTTCGAAAATAAGTTATAAAGCTACGTATCGTATTTGGTTACTACCATAAGCTTCAAAATTAGTCCACAACATACATCATAACACAAAAATAATCAAAAATCACTTCCCTAGTGATTTTGACAAGTGACGTGGGCTTATAAGCCACGAAATAAGCTCAAAATAAGCTATACAAGCTAATATCAAAAATAAGCTATCTAGCAACGTATATTATTCAACCATCACGACCACAACATCAAAACTACAAAATCCCTCTTTTTCCTTTTTACTATTCACGAACCAAACATCACCCTTTTTATTCATTTCGCTTTCAAAAATTGATTTTCACAACGATCAACTTGTACAACTAACATCTATGCATCAAAATAAACCCAAAAGGACAAACGAAATTTAAATTTGAAAACTTACAAGAAAATCTTCAAATTATTTATTTTCGTACAATAATACAAACCGGACAACCCAAACGTTGTTTAAATGAATAACCAAACACTAGAATCAACCCCAAATATTTATGTCTTCATGTTTTCTTGATCAAACTTCAAAAATTTATGGTGTTTTCTTGTTGGTGAAGTCGGACGAACACACACACACACACTTAAGTGTGTGTTTTTATTTTTTTTGAAATGAAAATGGAATTATGAGAAAACTAAAAGAAGGAATATATGTGTACAACTTTAGACAATGCTAGCTAAAATTTAGCCACCTTGTCCCCCTCTCTTGCCATGACAGGATATGGGATCCAAATGAGTCCCGGGTCTTTCTTTTCTTGTCGGTATCACTTAAATACTCGTAAAACTAAACCATAAAATTTACCCCAAAGTTAATTAGAATTTGTATTCACTTTAAAAATACTTTTCTATTAACCTAGAGTATTTACACGCTCATATTTTCACTTTACACCCTTCAAAACTCATTTGGACATTAACGGACGTGTCAGACTCGTTTTTTGGTATTTCTTAAAATTCACGGGTCAAACCACCCGGAATACAAACATCACAATAATACCTTTCAAAAGGGATTATTAATCACAATAAACCACAATTCATCACGTATCTCATAAAATTACCACCGTCAACAGGTACAAAAATCTGAATAAACTGACAAAAGTCAAATAGTCAAAGGACTATTAATGAAATATTCAGAACACAAAAAGGGCAAAGGTCACAGTATCATTGATGTTTAATACAAATGTACTTTCGTGTCCTATTTGAGATTTATGATATGATCTTATTTGGCTCTAGACTCAATTAGTGCATTTTGGTTTTAGTGATCGGAGGCTGGAGCAAACTGCCACCTTTTCAATATCAACATTCTTGGAGTGAGAAGTCGATAGATAATGTGTTTAATCTCTGTGAGAATTGAAACAAGATTCTTTTGAGAGAAACTTGAGTGGCTGGGAAGGGTTGTGCATTGCATCTCTGGGTCCATGACGTCTTTCTTCAATATCAAATATCATCTTTGTGATATCCGATAGATTATGTATTGAGCAGGTTTCTGCCTTAAGTGTATGGAGCTCAAAAACTCATATACTCGTCAATGGAGTTCTAACTCAGATCAAGGAAGGTCAAGAGAAGTCCCTAAGCTCAGAATAGAAGCCAAGAAGCAAGAAAAATGAAGCCTTGAAGTCGTTACTAGGCGTACGAACCCGAAAACCCCATTTCGACCCATTTCTAGCTCAAGTAAGCTAAGATCTTGTTCCATAAGCTTATAATCTGTATTAGAATGTTCATAATACTCTTAATATCATATATGAACTCTTATTTGAAGCTTTGAATCCTCAAACCCATGTGTTTTTGATAAAAACCCTAAAAATGACCCATTTTGATTTTCTAGCTAACGAATCCTTTTTCTAAACTTTCGTTACATTAAAACATCTTATTTTAGCTTATACTAATAAGCTATAACCTGCAAATATCATTTAGAATCTTAAAATAACCTTGCATGACATTTTGGACTTGTTTTGCAAAAGTTTATAAATCAAGGGTATTTATTGCCATTTTTGCAAACTTAAAAATATAAAATATAATATTTTTATAGAAATTATAAAAAATATATATTAATAATATAAGACTCGATTTTATTAAAACCCGACATATTTATCGCTATTAATCAACGAGCGACACATTATAAAACAATTACGTTATATAATTAACGTAATTTATCATCGACTAGCTTTTGAAGAAACTTAAAAATCTTATCGTATCACGTTACTAGGGAATTTCATGTGAGGGGTTCCATTTGGGTATTTGTTTTGATGAGTTTGCTGGGTTTACGATTTAAAGTGCCCTGACTCCTCAAACGATACTACATGGCCTCTGGATTATGATAGCCCGAACAGTGATACAATATTTCCATAAATTAATAAATCAAAGTAATACGTTAAACTTTATGAAGTTTTGAAACATAAACCATCACACTAAGACTTGACATATTACCCCAGGTTGCGTGACGAGGCCGTTACTTTCACTTGATATACTGAACTTCCCCGCCCGGGTAGATAACATCGTACTACCATACGGACTCATTTCATTTTCTATAAAACTTCTAATTTTCATACACCCCGCTAGGGGGATACAAGCTATAAATCATGAATACACGTATTTTCCAACTGTATGCTATCCTGATATATTATTGCCTAAGTCCTTACTTTTGCCATTAAGACCCCACTATCATGAACCGTTAATTACTTTTCAGAGTAAGCGCGAATGCTATGAATAGATCTATTTGGGACTGAACTCCCCCGTTGGTGTACCTATACTTTCTGGTAACCAAACACACTTCATTTGAATCAATGCGGTTTTGTTTGCAAGGCCACTCGTTGGGGCAACTTCTTGTGATTGTTGATATCTCAAGTCCAAGTGTCATGACTTAGGGCAATAATACTGTTTTACTATAATACTGTTACTCATTGCAATTATTACACTTCTAGGTGTATAACAACGTAACCACTATTTATTGACTTGTATCACACTGTTACCTAAACATATGAATTTCACCCAACTAATGTGTTGATCTTTTACAGCATGTTTATCTTAGGTTAATTGAGCATACATGGCACGGAGTGGCACGGACTTGAAGATGGCTAAACTGTTATCATTCAAACTTTATGTTTCTAGATTTTGGATCTCTCTTTTTGTAAAACTCTGATGAAATAATGAATGATAACTAAATTTTCCAAAAACATCTCTTTTGAGTCATTTTCTATGATTATGACTGTTGTACTATGAAATAATACCCTAGATTAGCTTCCGCTGCTATATGTCAAAATAGGGGTGTTATAGATTGGTATCAAGAGCTACGATTATAGAGAACAAGGTTTGAAACCTAACTATAACTACTTTTATTTTCTATCCAAGAATTCCTCCGTGCCACTACATCTCCCGAATATATGTAAAGTTACATACTATTATACTATTATATAAATAACTTATGTTATTTACCGTTGGGTTGTTAACAGAGTGATGTCTTCTCCCAACCACCCTATTTCCAATATTGAGGATGCTTTTTCCTCTAACTTTCCTGACTATATCCCGGCTTTCCTGACTATGTCCCAGCTTCACCAGGAAATACTTATTCTAGCTCTTTTAAATAACTCATTACGTTTAGTTCCAATAGCACTCACCAACTCTTTCATTTTTCATGATGACCCCTATATGAAGGTCATTGCATGCATAATATACTAAAGAATTACCTATTCTATCCGTCAACTATTGTGCCTTCATCTTCATGCTATCTCCAATTTTATTCCCAAGACTTCCTTCTCTGAGTGATTAAATGCAACTTAAGAAATGGAGGCTGTGATTGATCATCCTCTCTACTCTACCCTACTCAAGCATTTGAGATAGGAGAGAGCTCTCGAAAGACAAGTCCTAGGAACGCCACAGGAGGCAACTAAGGAAATTTTGAATCACCTAGATGCACTCTCTCTCGACCGCAATTGAACAACATAGAAGACAAAATAGAAGGCTTGGAAAAGGTCAGTGATCATACAACAAGATTTTGATAATCTAGAAGCTGAACTGAAAAGGCTCGTGCTCAAATTGCTAAACTTCAAAGAAAGCAATTGGGAAATAACAGCAAGATGCTCTGGCTATCGAAGATATCCAGGTTCGACACCAGCTAGATAAAGGAAAGTCTTCCAGAATGCAATCTAAGGAACACAAGAACAGCTAGGAAGGACCACAGACTACTAATTAGATCTAGTTATAGCTTTTTGATAGAACCTAGTCACGGATGTGTAGGTATAAATAACAACACTTGTCAAATTTTGACTATTAAACCGTACAAAGGCAAGTTGTTCTAAGATAATATAATGGTGATCCCCGTTTCATATTCATCATGTGTCCTATATTATATCTTCGTCCTTCACATTATGAAATCTTAACCGTGACCCCTTAGAAAATAAACTAATAAGTTAATGCTTGTTAGAATTCATATAAAAAATTATCTATGGATATCACTATTAACACACTGTTATTTTTGAACCTTAAGCATTTTAAGGAAAGAATTGTGATATCATTCTTATTACGTGTTGTCTTATGTTGATAGAATGCCTCCCAAAAGGACATCAACATCTAAAGCACCAGCCATGACTCAAGCTGCCATCAGGAAACTAGTTGCTGACAGTGTTTCCCCAGCTGCTCGAAGCACAAGCTTGTAACAATGGCAAATGCTGACAAACCAATAGGAACACCGAGAAAGAAAGCCCATGTAAGCAACAAAATGTATGCTACACGATTACATGAGCTGCCAACCTATCAATTTCAAAGTTTAGAAGGAGCTGTGGACTACCGCTGTTATGAGCGAACTGAATTAGGGTTTTTCCCGTAGCAACTGTACCGAAGACTGCAAGTGAAGTTTACTACTGGTACTTTTAACAAAAAGACGCTCTACCTGGTGGATATTCTTTTGCCCAACCTATACAATAGAAGAAGTACAAGATACCTGGTGTTGAATTCAGAAGCTTTTGATAAAGAAGTATTGTCCCCGAACGGTGGAGGTCCAGAAGAAGGAAGATGAATTTTACCATCCGTTAATACTTTCTACCCGCATAGGACCACATAAATCCATGTGTAGAAGTTGTAACTATTGGGAATTATATTTGAGTTGATAAGACAAAACATATGAAAGATGAAGGACTTAAAAGACAAAGGAGGAATTCTTCAAAAGATGGAAGACTACATAAGATTTCCTAGAAGATAATTGTAAAAGTTAGGAAGATTTGTTTATTTCATAATACTTATCCTTTGTAAACCTAATATCTCTAGTATATAAAGAGATATAAGTCATTAGGTTTAGGTGTACAAGTTGTGAGTTCCATAGTGTACCTAACCGTGTGTGTGTGTGTGTAATCCAGGCGTAGAGATGTAGACGCCATATGTTAGGTTTAGCCTCAAGGATCTTATGATTCCTATTATAGTTCATTGATGTAACCATATTATCCTAGTCAAATAATATTGTTGCTTTGAATGTTTGGTAAAACCTTGTTCATAACATTGTTCTTTATGTATTAATTCCGCTATGCAAATATGTTATCAATGTTATTATATCCTAGATGGCTTAAACGGTCTTAGAAGATTATCAATGTTTCTTTAATCTTCACAATTGGTATCAGAGCCATGTGGCTCGTGATATCTAGGATCTACAAGGTGTTTTTCAATTGACCTAATGAAGATATATGTGTCGAAGTTCAGTTTGAAGATAGGTCAAATTTGGTGAAAATTAGGGTTTCTTCTAAAACCCTAATCTGGTACAAGAGAAAATGATGATGGTATTGATTATTGCTACAAAATACAAGGTTAAAGAATGATTTTGTGTTCATCAAAAGGTTGTTGCAAGATGTCAACATCAAGATTTGGTCAAATACAAACTTATGGTTCAAATTTCCTGTTTTGGATTTGGTTATATTCGATACATCAAAAGGTACAAACAAGAAGGTAGCCATGATCTGATCAAACAAGGATCTATTGATGAAAACAAGGTAAATAAATTAGGGTTTTCATCAAACCCTAATTCAATTAAATAGGTATTTGTCTTTCTTGTACACTTTAAGAGCAGCAGCAGAAGGTTAAATGGGATTGATTATGATTGCAAAATGTTTTAGTGTTTTAATGAAATCTCTCAAACCCTAAATCTATAAAGAAGAACGTTTCATTGATTTTGTTGACAACCCTAATCGTATTTAATTATCTTGATTCTTTGATGTTTGGAAGAAGCATGTTTCTGTTTGGGCATTTAGGTTACATGTTTAAGCGACAAGAAAAGATACATGTTTTCTTGAACATCAAGTTTGTGGATCTCAAGGGTTTGTAAAAGGGGTTTTAAAGCTGTGTGCTCATCATGTTGCTCAATGGTTTATAATGATGAAGGAACTTTTACTACTGCCATGGGTACGTTTATACTGCCAAGGGAATCAACTTTATCTATTTGGTACTATTGCTGTTTCATTTATGTGTTACTGTCACAAACAAGTTTAGTGCTGCTATTCCTTATGGTTAGTACTGCTTAGAGTTTTAATTGTTGGAAGTTAATACTGCTCATTAATACTGCCTCTACTTGGTTAATACTGCTCACGTCTTATTTAGTACTGTCAAAAGATTGATAATAGTGATAGATTAGAGACAGATTAGCGACAGTTAAAGCGTCACTAAATAGTACGGGAGGAAGGAGTATCCAAAATAGTGACACATTAGTGACAGCTTAGTGACACTAAAAAGTGTCACAAATGAAATGGGAGGAAGGAGAACTCGAATTTGTAACAGATTAGCAATAGACTAGTGACACTAAAAAGTGTCACATGAAGGAGAATACAAATTAGTGACGAATTAGCGACAGCTTTGTAACAGATAAAGTGTCACTAACAGTATGGGAGGAAGGAAAATGAAGATTAATGACAGATTCATGACAGTTTTGTGACCGAAAAAGTGTTGCTAATTGGTAATTACTTAGTATTGCTTATTAAAAAGTTAGTACTAGCAATATTTAGTACTGCTACCTTATTAAGTTTGTACAGCTAGCATTAAAAAGGAGTTTGGTTAATACTACTTGTGCTTTATGGATTTAATACTGCTAGCTTTATTCTATAACAGATAACACACATGGTTTGGATCTCAAATTGAACAAAATGCTTCATTTAAAGGGAAGCTAACAGGTTATGATTTCACATGTTCTTAAGTGATTTAAAGGCTTGTATTTTTGGATTTCTTAGATTAATTGATTACAAAGAAGGTTATTTATCACTTATTTGAAGTTAAAGTAGAGTTTTTCAGATGTTATTTATCACTTATTTGAAGTTAAAGTAGAGTTTTTCAGATGCGTGTTCTTATCATATCTTAAAGTGGGTGTTACACTTTAAAGATAACTTATTCATGCTTAGAAATGATGTGACAAAAACTTGACAAATCTAGCAAAGGTGTGTGATTTACAAACTTATGGTGCTCAATGCGCACATTTCTATCACTATAAGGAGTTACATTGTTGTGCTCAGTGTCTCATTGAAGATGAGGATTTTGTCAAGAGGTTGCGATCTACTTATACTTTGGTCTTGGTATGAGTTTGGAGTACAGTGGATAGTTTTTTTTTAGTAAAGATATAAGATATAAGTTGGGTGTTTCTACTTCAGCACCAAGTTCGTTATTTATACGTAATTAGTTCTCGGTAATCAATAATAGAGCTTTACAGAAATGAAGATTAAAGAATTGCGTTAACATAATGGGTTTCTAGGGAGCTTTATTGTTAAAATGTTTAACCTTTTCCATGCGTCATTGAGGTGACTGGTTTTTTACTATGCTAGTTATTCTACTACTGCTAGTTTTTTTAAGTTTCTACTATCAAGTTCATTTTTCTTATTCGCTTAATGGTGGTAATTTGAGGAAGTTAGAAGGCTTGGTTTAGAAGTCGTGATGATTGGTTGTAGTGGTCCAAGTATCATATGTTTCTTTATTTATATGTCCCCTATTGGATTATGACAGGGAAGAAGGCGTTACAAAGATGATTTGCAACTTGTAGTTCCTTGGTGGTATAGTTCTATTCTTTCATATATATTAGCTTCAGGGGAAGAAGCTCGTGCTTATTTTGGTTTTGTCATTATCAACTAGGGGAAGATTGTTGGGAATTATATTTGAGTTGATAAGACAAAACATATGAAAGATGAAGGACTTAAAAGACAAAGGAGGAATTCTTCAAAAGATGGAAGATTACAGAAGATTTCCTAGAAGATAATTGTAAAAGTTAGGAAGATTTGTTTATTTCCTAATACTTATCCTTTGTAAACCTAATATCTCTAGTATATAAAGAGATACATGTCATTAGGTTTAGGTGTATAATTCATGAGTTCCTGTACCTAAACGTGTGTGTGTGTGTGCTTAGCCTCAAGGTCAAGGTCAAGGTAACTTGATCCTGTTACAGTTCATTGATGTAACCGTATTATTCTGATCAAATAATATTGGGGCTTGGAATGTTTGGTAAAACCTTGTTCATAACATTGTTCTTTATGTATTAATTCCGCTGTGCAAATATGTTATCAATGTTATTATTTCCTAGATGGCTTAAACGGTCCTAGAAGATTATCAACGATTCTTTAATCTTCACATTTATCCTAATTCACATTCGGTAAATCAATTGGGTCAACAATTTTTAGAAAGTATTCGATATGCTCGACCGCGTCTTCTCCATTAGTATCACTAAAGGCATTTTTGTGCATATCATCAAGGAATTTTCCTTTCAACTCATATGCATTCTTTTCATTAACCGTAATGCTTGTAATCCCTGAATAGTAATCTACTTGGTCATTAGTCATGATTTTTCTCGTTGTTGATTTTGCTTCTTTGTCTGCCATCTCTT
>BQNB010027887.1:0-57184 GCA_026074375.1 Tanacetum coccineum
TGTGTGGAAGCTTTGATAATTTGCAAGTTGATTGCAATTACCATCAAAAACAGTTTCAATATCAAATGATGGTAAAACCTGTTTGGAACAATGCTCAAAAGGTGAATCATCAAAATTTTGCTAAAAAGACTCACCCCTGTGCTAAAAAGAACATGGTTCCAAGAGTAGTACTAATGAAGTCTGGATTAGTATCAATTAATACAGCTAGACAAAATATTTCAAACAACAGTATCAGCTAATACTGTTAGACAAGTTAATACTGCTCATTCAAAAACAACAGTGAATGCTGCTAGACCAATGTTATATCTTTCTAAAACAGCACATTCAACTGTTAAGAGGCCCATCAATAATAACACAACATTTAAAAACAATAATATTAATCAAAGGGTTAAAACTGTTAGGGGTAAAAATGTTAATACTGTAACATTTCTCATTTTCAGGTTATTTACAACTTTAATAAATTCCATTATTTATTTTTAGAGTTTTACGCGTTCGCTTTTAATTATTATCTTATAGTTAAATCGCGTAAACTAAAAATCAACGTTCAATGTAAACGGACATCAAACAAATTAAAGTTTACATCAGGCAAGTGTTATATGATTATTAGGAGTATAATTTATAACTTTTCATAATTTATTTTTGTTGGTTACGTAAAACGCTTACGTTTCGCAATAAATTACATTCGGTCGTACCCGGAAGCACCTTTACCTATCTACACTCAAACAAATACCCACATTTATACCCAATACATAAAATTTTATCAACTTATTAATTAAATAAGCCTTATGGCCGGTTGTGTATGTA
Source organism: Tanacetum coccineum (assembly GCA_026074375.1). Taxonomy (NCBI): domain Eukaryota; kingdom Viridiplantae; phylum Streptophyta; class Magnoliopsida; order Asterales; family Asteraceae; genus Tanacetum; species Tanacetum coccineum. The sequence goes on from BQNB010027887.1 coordinate 805, forward strand.
TACACACTAAGCATTCAATTTAAATCCAAGTAATATATCTTAACCCAACAAGTACCTTACACAAACACAACTTTCTAAACATTGGCTTGTCAATGTCCTCCCCTCTCCTCACATGTTGCGTCTCCCTCCTCCTAGGGAGGAGGAGAGCACTTACACAATTGTACCTTAAACCTTACTTCCTAACTTGAGTTAGTTTAAGGTTAATCCATGGGTTGGTGACTATATAAGGCAAGTAACTAGTGCCTTATCATACACATATCTATTACAAGCAAAAATCAAAGCAAAAATCTCTTTCCCCCTCCTCTAAACCCATGGCACACAATTGTAAACTAGGGTTTCATTTTAATTTTCCATTCAAAGCAATCCAAGCATTCAAGTGTTCATTCTAAGGTTACCTAAGACTACTCAAGGTGTTGGCAAGCTTGGATTTGGGTTTAACAAGGAATTATCAAGAAAACATAATTAGGGTTTTCTTGATTAGGGTTTTGATTTTGAAGGCTCGATTAGGGTTTACATCTTGTGTTCATCATCCCACTCATCTTCTATAAGGTCTATTTAAAGTATTCAATGTTCATTCATTAATTTTCTATTGTGTACATAGAAGTGAAGGCTAGAAATACTTTAATTATGGGAATTCCCAATGAACATCAGTTAAAGTTTAACTCTATAAAGGATGCTAAGCTTTTGTTGGAAGCTGTAGAAAAGAGATTTGGTAGGAATACAACTACTTAGAAGACTCAAAGAAATCTCATAAAGCAGTAATATGAAAACTTTACTGCTCCAAGCTCAGAGATACAAGAAGATGTTAATCAAAAGTTATTAAGAAGCTTGTCACCTGAGTGGAACACACATGCTGTTGTGTGGAGGAATAAAGCTGAGTTAGAAACAATGAGCATGGATGATCTCTATAACAACCTCAAGGTGTATGAACCAGAAGTTAAAGGGATGTCTAGCTCAAGTTCAAGCACACAGAACATGCTTTTTGTGTCCTCTCATAACAACACTAACAGCACTAATGAAGCAGTTAATGCTAATCATGGAGTTACTACTGCTAGCACTCAAGTTAATACTGCTTACTCTACAAATATTGATAACTTGAGTGATGCTGTTATTTGTTCATTCTTTGCTAGTCAACCAAATAGTCCTCAACTTGCACATGAGGACTTGCAACAAATCTATCCTGATGACATAGAAGAGATGGATTTGAGATGGCAAATGGCCATGTTAACTATGAGGGCTAGAAGGTTTTTGAAGAATACAGGAAGGAAGCTTATTGTTAATGGAAATGAGACTATTGGTTTTGATAAGTCCAAAGTGGAGTGCTACAACTGCCACAAGAGGGGACATTTTGCTAGGGAGTGCAGAGCTCTAAGAAATCAAGACAACAAGAACAAGGAAAGCTCAAGAAGGAGTGTGCCTGTGGAAATAAATACTTCCACGGCTTTGGTGTCATGTGATGGTCTTGGTGGTATAACTGGATGACAGGCAGAGGAAGGAATCTAATTATGCACTCATGGCTTTCTCATCTTCAATTCCTGACTTAGAGGGTATCAATGATTCAAATTGTTCAAAATCTTGTATGGAAACTGTTAAATTACTTAAATCTCAAAATGATCAACTATTAAGAGATTTATTTTATAAAAAGAATGAGTATGTTTATGTAGAAAACATTAATGGCTTAAAATGGGATATTCAAGTAGGAGAAATAACTAGGAGAAATAACTATTAGTAAGCTTGGGAAGAAGCTTGAAAAACTTCATAAAGAAAAAGATAGCATTCAATTTAATGTAGATAAATTTGAAAATGCATCTAAAAGTTTAGACAAGCTCATAAAATGTCAGATAGTTGACAATTGCAAGAAAGGTTTAGGTTATGAAAAATATAATGCAGTTCCACCTCCCTACACAGGAAATTTCATGCCTCCAACACCTGATTTGTCTTTTACTGGTTTAGATGAGTTTGTTAATAAGCCTGTAGTTGAAAATAGAAAGTCTGATGAAGAAGTGTCTAAGATAGTTAGGAAGAATAATGATGCCCCAATCATTGAAGAATGGGTGTCAGATAGTGAGGAAGAAAATGTGTCTCAGCCTAAAACTAAGAAGAAAACAGTTAAGCCTAGTATTGCTAAGATAGAGTTTGTGAAACCTAAGCAACAAGAGAAAACCGCTAGGAAAATTGTTAAACAAGCTGAGAAACATAGGCAAAACACTCACAGTCTAAGAGGCAATCAAAGAAATTGGAACAATATGATGTCTCAAAGACTAGGAAGCAATTTTGAGATGTTTAATAAGGCCTATTTTATGTGTGGAAGCTTTGATAATTTGCAAGTTGATTGCAATTACCATCAAAAACAGTTTCAATATCAAATGATGGTAAAACCTGTTTGGAACAATGCTCAAAAGGTGAACCATCAAAATTTTGCTAAAAAGACTCACCCCTGTGCTAAAAAGAACATGGTTCCAAGAGTAGTACTAATGAAGTCTGGATTAGTATCAATTAATACTGCTAGACAAAATATTTCAAAAACAACAGTATCAGTTAATACTGTTAGACAAGTTAATACTGCTCATTCAAAAACAACAGTGAATGCTGCTAAACCAATGTCATATCTTTCTAAAACAGCACATTCAACTGTTAAGAGGCCCATCAATAATAACACAACATTTAAAAACAGTAATATTAATCAAAGGGTTAAAACTGTTAGGGGTAAAAATGTTAATACTGCTTGGCCAAAAGTAGTAGTTAATGATGTTCAGGGAAATAATGTTAATGTTGTTAAGGCCTCAACTTGTGGTTTTTGAACCAAAGCAAAACGTTTTAACCATGCTTCTAAACACAATCGTGCATAAATCACCCAAAATAGTTTGATTATGTGGATGCACAAGGCAGATCCCAAGTCATGATGGCTTGGGTCCCCAAAAAGTAACTGATTCTTTTCTTACCTAATGTGCAGGGAATCCACAAATATATTACAGGATCAAGGAGTCATTGAGATAGTGGATGCTCAAGGCACATGACAGGGAACATGTCCTATCTTACAGACTATGAAGAGATAGATGGAGGATATGTTGCTTTTGGAGGGAACCCCAAAGGAGGGAAAATCACAGGAAAAGGTACCATTAAAACTAGTAATCTAGATTTTGAAAATGTGTATTTTGTGAGAGAGTTAAAGTTTAATCTCTTTAGTGTCTCACAAATGTGTGATAAAAAGAATAGTGTTCTTTTTAATATACTAGAATGTATTGTTTATTCTCCAAACTTAAGTTTTGATAAAGTCAATTACTTAGTGTTCCTAATAAGAACAATATGTATAGTGTTGATTTAAAGAACATAGTTCCTAAAGGAGGTTTAACTTGCCTTTTTGCAAAATATACATCTGATGAATCTAAACTTTGGCATAGAAGGCTAGGTCACTTAAATTTTAAAACCATGAATAAATTGGTTAAAGGAAATCTTGTAAGAGGTTTACCTTCCAAACTTTTTGAAAATGATCAAACCTGTGTTGCTTGTCAAAAGGAAAAGCAGCACAGAGCCTCTTGTAAGTCCAAAATAGAGAACTCAATCAGTCTTCCTTTACATTTGTTACATATGGACTTATTTGGTCCAACATTTGTAAAAAGCCTTATGAAGAAAATGTATTGCCTAGTTGTCACAGATGATTACAGTAGGTTTACATGGGTTTTCTTTCTAGCTACTAAGGATGAGACTAGTGGCATTCTTAAGTCCTTTATAACTGGGATAGAAAATCTAGTAGATCACAAGGTTAAGGTGATTAGATGTGATAATGGAACTGAGTTCAAAAACAGAGAAATGAATCAGTTTTGTGAAATGAAGGGTATTTTGAGACAATTTAGTGTAGCTAGAACTCCTCAACAAAATGGAGTTACTAAGAGGAGGAATAGGACACTAATTGAGGCTGCTAGGACTATGCTAGCTAATTCTAAGTTGCCAACTACTTTTTAGGCAGAAGCAGTTAATACTGCTTGCTATGTGCAAAATAGAGTGTTAGTAGTTAAGCCTCATAACAAGACCCCATATGAACTTTTTCATGGTAGAACACCAACTTTAAGTTTTATGAGACCATTTAGGTGTCATGTTACTATTCTCAATACCATAGATCATTTAGGCAAATTTGATGGTAAGGCTGATGAAGGTTTCTTTGTTGGATACTCTTTGAATAGTAAAAGGCCTTTTGAGTATTCAAATAGTGAACAAGGATAGTGGAAGAAAAACTTGCATATTAGGATTGTAGTGAGAGTACACAAATGTTGTAGGTAGTAGACCAATTGGCTTAATTGATATTGATGCACTGACAAGAATAAAAATTATAGCCAAATGTTGCAGGTACACAGTCTAATGGTTTTGCAGGTACAAAAGCAAGTGATAATGCAAGTCAAGCTAGAAAGAAGACAGAACCTGTCAAAGATTATATTTTGCTACCATTATGGACTGCCAATCCACCATATTCTCAAGATCCAAAGAGTTCTCATGATAATGTATCCAAACCTTCAAGTGATGATGAAAAAAAGGTTGATAAAGATCTAAGAAAAGAAAGTGAATGTAAAGATCAAGAGAAGGAAGATAATGTTAACAGCACTAACAATGTTAATGCTGCTGGCACAAATGAGGTTAATGTTGTTGGTGGAAAAACAAGCATTGTACTTCCATTTGATCCAAATATGCATGCTTTGAAGATTATAGCATATTTAACCTTCACAAGTAGATGAGAAATGATTGTTTCAGTGGCTGACATGAACAATTTGGATACAACAATCCAAGTCAGTCCTATTCCAACTACAAGAATTCATAAAGATCATTCTTTTGATCAAGTGATTGGAGATTTGTAATCAGCTACACAAAAAAGAAAGATGTTAAAGAATTTGGAGGAACATGGGTTTGTTAGTACTATTCAACAAAGAACAAACCATAAAGACCTTCAAAACTGCTTGTTTGCTTGCTTTTTATCATAGGAAGAACCTAAAAAGGTAATTCATGCATTGAAGGATCCAAGTTGGATAGAGGCTATGCAGGAAGAGCTTCTACAATTCAAGTTACAAGAAGTTTGGACTTTAGTGGATTTACCAAATAGAAAAAGGGCTATAGGCTCTAAATGGGTTTTCAAGAATAAAAAGGATGAAATGGGAATTGTGATAAGAAATAAAACAAGATTGGTTGCACAAGTATACATACAAAAAGAAGGGATTGACTATGATGAAGTCTTTGCCCCTGTTGCAAGAATTGAAGCAATTAGGCTATTTTTAGCTTATGCTTCATTTAAAGATTTTGTGGTGTATCAAATGGATGTAAAAAGTGTTTTTTCTCGTATGGAAGTTGAAGAAGATGTGTAATTTATGTCAACCACAAGGATTGAAGATCCAAACTTTCCTGATAGAGTATACAAGGTTGAAAAAGCACTGTAAGGACTACACCAGCTCCTAGAGCTTGGTAAAAACCTTTCAACAATATCTTCTGTTGGACAATGGGTTTCAAAGAGGGAAAATTGACAAGACCTTATTCAATCAAAGGTACAAAGGTGATATTTTGCTGACTAAGTTACTGATAGATGATAACATCTTGGTTCAACAAGAAGAGCTATGCATGCATTTGAGAATTATGCATAAAATTTCAGATGAGTTCTATGGGAGAACTTACATTCTTCTTAGGATTACAAGTGAAGTGGAATGTCACAACCCGTGAATTTCCGTTTAGTATCATAACCGTTTTCCGTCTAATAATTTGAATTTTTATAAGTTTCGTATAAAGCGTAACCGGGAAGTTGTCCCGTTAATATATGAGAATCATCTCCGGGAGCGAACCATATTGTATTTTATCATAGTCTTTCGTCAGAGGACGCGTTTTTACGTTTTTAAGCAATAATTAAAATTCATAATTTTTCGTGAAGACGTTTATGACGTTATCATTTTGTCTATCCCCAAATATTACAAGTAACATGTTGATTTGCATGCAATTGCTTTATAATTAATTCAATGTATCTACACTAGTGACCCTAAAATAATTAAGACTAAATTTGAGCCCCCCCCCTGGTCCTCATTTGCAACCGGGTAATAAATGTATAAACATAGCATAGGATCAAATTTGGAACTTTATTCCTATACATAACTAGCTTGAATTAAGGTAAAACTTGTACTAGAATTAAATGTGATAGGAAAGCATTTTGGTCCCCTATTCTTATCCCCTAACCGAATGACACATAAAGGAAGTGTGTGAATGTGTGTGTGTTGTGTTGATCCTTGTAGTTATATTCTTGTGCTTCTCATTTCTTGCACACATTTCACACACACAAGATTCATTATCTTTCTTTGTCTCTCCCTAGACACGAACCAACACAAAAACATACAAAACCATACATTTTTCACTGTCAACTTTACATATTTGAGGATAGTTGAAGGCTTGATCATTTAAGATCATTCAGGTATAAAATAAACAACGTTTGGGTTGTTCTCGATCTTTGTTCATCTCTAAAAATCATTTTTCTTTGTAAGTCTCCAAATCCTCAAATAACTTGTACTTTTCTACTCTTCTTGATGCATAAACCTTTGTTGTACATCTTGTTTTATAACAAGAATGATTTTGAAAATACATAAACCTTAAAAGGTTATAGTTGTGGTTCGAAAATTTTAAGAATAAATACAAGGAAATCATAGTTTCGTGATCGTGGTTATTTTTATGTAATAATACTTGTACTTTTGAGCTTTTTGTATTCGGCTTATATTTGTGAGCTTATTTGAGAGCTTGTTTGATTATTTGAACTTATTTTAGCATATACATATACACGAATAAATAAGAAAACATAAAGAAATATTATCTTAAGCTTATTTCTTGTAACTTAAATTTAGTATACTTATTTCTAGCTTATTTTTGTAAGGGTAAAACATTAAGTTTATTTGACTTAACCAATAAGCTCAAATAAAGCTTAATGGGCCTACAAGCCCACGTCACCCATAACATAAACCCACGGCCCAAGCTTATTCATAAGCTTATGGGTTCGGCTTATTTGTCTTGGCTTATTATGAGCTTGTGGTAGCTTATTGATGAACCTAGAACTTGTTTGTTATCTTTTTAGTATATCGGACTTATTTATTTCGTACTTTGGCATATTAAAGGCTTAGTGGGCCTAAAAGCCCAATAAGAGTTTTAGTGACTCGTTAGACTTGTTTTAAACGGAAAACGATTGTGTAGAGTTTGTAAAATGTAAATTTTGATTTGGAAATGGTTTGAAATTTGTTTTTGATAAAGTCTACGACTTTGGAAAAATGTGTAAACACGAACGGGTCATGCCGAAATTTTTGTAAAAACCTTATACTTAGAAATTTCTTAGAAAACATAAATAATAAAATGTTTTGACTAAATTACTTAACGATTTGGAAATGTCAAATTATAAATAATAATTTTATTTATACGTTAATAATAATATAATATTATATTTATATAACTAATATAATATTATATACATACTTACTACAACTTAAGACCTTTCATAAAAACCGATCAACCTAAGTTTTAGATTAAAACACAAATAACTTTTACCAAAAATGAATAATAAACGGTTCCATGATCAAATCACATAACGTTAACTTTCCGAGACTAATCCGAACCCGTACCTTCTAGGTCAATACCCGTGTAACCACCTTCCTTTTTGGTGAACCCTACTTTTGACGTGTACCTATATCATATCATCCAAGGTGAGTTCATAGCCCCGCACTTTTACTCGTTTAGAATAAAAGTTTTTATAACTTTGGGATAGGAACATTGATTGTTTTTAAAATCAACACAAGTACTTCAGAGAATTTTTTTCCTGTTTACGTGTTGCTAAAGTAGCGCTAACCTTTTATTTCCAAAAAAAACTTATCATGAACTGTTAATCTCTTGACCGAGAACGTAGAGAGACGTGAGTGATAAAATAGATCTATTGGGACTAATTATCCCTATCCGGGTAAGTCGCACTTACTACCCACGGGTCGCCCGATTAAACGAATATATGTCATGTTGAATTTCGGATAGGAAATCTTAGGTCGGCATTTCCCTAGGGCAATGCAACCTAAAGCAAATATGAAAGCTATGTCTCAGAATTAGCATCAGTGTCATAGCTTATGCAAACGTAAATATCTTTTATTAATTGTACTTTGTTATAACTGTCGCATGCCTGTAAAATCTTGTGGTCCACTATTACATCAAATTAAACCTATGAATTCACTCAACTTTATGTTGATCGTTTTAAGCATGTTTTTCTCAGGTGCTTAGCTGTGAAGTTGTTGCTTGATCTATATGAAGTCTAATTGCCCGAACCAGTTTTTAGATTTCGTCTATATTATCTTAAATACCGTTGTTGAACTTATTAAAGCTTCCGCATTCTAACTTTTGAATCTTTTAAATTTGATCGATGTAAACTTTTGATTATTCTAAATTTGTGCAACGGTGTTTGTTTTCAAAATGTACCCTTAGTGGTCGTTCTTTATGTTTTGTACTTGAGATGCTCAACAACGTCACGCCTCCGGACACGTATTCCGTCCAGGCCCGTCAGAGGTATGACAAGAAAAAAAATAAAAAAAAAATAAAAAAAAAAAAAAAAAAAAAAAAAAAAAAAAAAAAAAAAAAAAAAAAAATAAAAAAGATTGGATATCCAAGAGCCAAGGTTATAGAGAACCAGGAATATAAACTAGGTCTGGACTAATAACTATTGTATCTACCGTGATTATTGGCCTTACGTGATTTTACATAGTAGGTATACATAATTAAATACTATATAAATAATATATATGTATTAAATACTAAGTATAACTAATATTACTATAAGTATATCTCATTTCATCCCATCATGCCGTACTCGATGATCCGCGTATTCATTCTCATTTTGCATTCATCCAGTTACCCATTCACCCATTTATATTTTTGCATCATGCATGGTTGATATAAAGATGATTTATATGAATTTTGCTTGTGCAGGTTATGGCTATTTTAGTTATCTTAATTTCTTCAGATTCATCAGAGGATAGCATGGGGACACCTGCTGGATGAGTGATCTTGTTCGGTTCTATCCCTACTACTATTCCTGACACCACACCAGTGATTACTCCACCTGCTACTCAGACTGACACACCAGTGATACCCATAGAGACACCTATCATAGCACCTACTATACCACCATCCCTAGACTATACACCAGCTTCTCTTGATTACTCACCTGCATCTGATTCAGTGTCTGATCCATCTAAGGATCCATCATCAGACCATATACCACCATTACCAGCTATCTCACCATTTTTATCATCGGATGATGACACTACAGACAGTGATACACCAGATACACCACCATCACCTACCCATGGTACGCCTTTCACTGAGATTACCACTTCTACCTAGAGATCACCTATCATACCTCATCGTCGGGTTACGATTCTATCACCTGGACAGCCTATTCCTTATGGTCGACCATACCGCTACCATCTTAATGGGCCGGTACACATGATGACTGCGAGGAAGAGGGTTGGACCATTATCCACTCATCAGATTTTCATTCAGATGCTTCATCTGATCCTTCTTCGAGACACTCATTGTCAGATCATTCTTCACCAGATTTACCGAGTACTTCTGCGAGGCCATCTCGCAAGAGACGTAGGTCCCCCATGACGTATGTACCTGCATTATCACCTAAATCCAGAGCTTTATCTCCTGTCCGTACTGATTTGATACCATCGCCTAAGAGAGTTAAGGATTCTGGTTATCTGGCAGATGTAGAGGTTGATCCTAGAGAGATTAGTTTGAGGGATGATGCTATTGCTCGAGATTCTTCTTCAGATTCATCATCAGAGGCATCATCAGATTTTCATTCGGATGCTTCATCTGATTCTTCTTCGAGACACTCATTGTCAGATCATTCTTCTCCTGATTTACCGAGTACTTCTGCGGGGCCATCTCGCAAGAGACGTAGGTCCCCTATGACATATGTACCTGCATTACCACCTGTATCCGAAGCTCTATCTCCTTTCCGTGTTGATTTGATACCATCGCCTAAGAGGGTTAGGGATTCTGGTTATTTGGCAGATGTAGAGGTTGATCCTAGAGAGACTAGTTTGAGGGATGATTTTATTGTCAAGGGTAGTGATGAGCCTCACTTAGAGCAGAATATCAATCCAGAGATTCAGGCAGAGATTGATGAGTGTATTACTTACGCAAATGCTCTTAGGGATAAAGGGATTAGTGCTAGAGTTGTAGTTGAGGCTGTTGATCGACAGGAGAGTGAGACGGGTATGAAGGGCCTGGTTGAGGTCAGAATTGAGAGGGTTACGCATCCTGTGATGCCAGAGGATACCCCTGAGCCTGCTCAGGAGGGAGCAGTGGAGGTTACATATGAGACATTGGGAGATTTGGTTCAGAGGTTCCATGATCACACCGAGGCTATTCCAGTCCATCGTATACAGGTCACTAAAAGAGCTCAGAGAGAGCAGGGATATAGGATTGTTAGAGCTGAGACGACAGTCACTATTTTGACTGAGAGAGTTGTTGAGTTGGAGAGGGATAACAGGAGGCTTAGAGGCACCGTGAGTGTTGAGAGTCAGAGAGTTGACCGACTTCAGCGCGGCATGGTATGTATGCAGAGAGAGTTGAGGCAGATATGACAGTTTCGATTTTATGACTGATTGAGAGTTGGCAGATTTAAGGCGTGTGCTAGGAAGCACATGGGCTACCGTCCTTAGATATGTTCATTAGTGTTGCAGTATTGACTAGTAGCGTTTAGTGATGACCGTAGTATTAGAAACTCGTATTTTCTGTATTTAAACCAATTCTTATCACTAGTGTTTCGATGATATTAATTGGTAATTATACATTATATGATGTCATGAATTTGCATTTTACTATGTTTTTATTGCGTCATGCATTAGGGTTTTCCATAAATATATTTCGATCATGTATTTTCTATGTGAATTAACCGTAAATTTTATCTAACACCGTTAGTGATCTCGCATCACCTAGAAATCTCATCGAGTGTTACGTTGTTATGTTGTAGGAAGATGCCTAACACCCGATCTGGAGCGTCCATGACCCATGAGGAGGTTGAAGAATTGGTTACTCGCCGAGTAGCTGAAGAGATGGAGGCTCGTGAAGCCGCAATGAACCTTGAACCCCTGAATGAGAATGGGGATGAACAAGAAGGTGGGAATGGAGGTAACGGAGGAAATGGAAATGGAGGGAATGGAGAAAATGGAAATGGAAATAGAAATGGGAATCATGGCATGAACTATGGAGGTTTCATGCCAGTGGCTCGAGAGTGCACATTCCAAGACTTCTTGAAATGTAAGCCACATAATTTCTCAGGAACCAAAGGCGTTGTCGGATTGACCCGCTGGTTCGAGAAAATGGAGACTGTGTTCAACATCAGTAATTGTCCACCGAAGTACCAAGTGAAATATGCTACATGCACACTACAGGACAGTGCTTTGACTTGGTGGAACTCTCATAAGAGAACAATTGGTGTTGATGCTGCATATGCCATGAAATGGGCTGGACTTATGAAGTTGATGACTGAGGTGTATTGTCCAAGGAACGAGATTCAGAAGATGGAGACTGAATTGTGGAATCTGACCGTAAAAGGACCGACTTGACTGCTTACACTCAAAGGTTTCAAGAGTTGATTTTGTTGTATACTAGAATGGTCCCTGACGAAGAGGACAGAGTGGAGAGGTTTATTGTAGGATTACCGGACAACATTCAAGGAAATGTGATTGCTGTGAATCCGGCTAGACTCCAAGATACCATACGCATTGCTAACCAATTAATGGACAAGAAGCTCTAGGGTTATGCTGAAAGGAGTTCTAAGAATAAGCGGAGGATGGAAAGTAACCCAAGGGATAACCATGGACAACAACCACCATTTAAGAGGCAAAATGTTAGTGGGCAGAATGTGGTTAGAGCTTACACGGCTGGGAACAATGAGAGGAAAGGGTATGATGGACCTCACCCACTCTGCAACAAGTGCAGATACCACCATGTGGGGCCATGTATAGTGAAGTGCAATAACTGTAAGAGAGTTGGTCACTAGACGAGAGATTGCAGATCTGCAGCTGCTGTACCAAACACGTAAAGAGCCTCCATTTAGGAATCAGCAAGGTGTTAATTGCTATGAGTGTGGGAGACCGGGACATGTGAAGAGAGAATGTCCAAAGTTAAGAAACCGGAACCAAGGGAACCGAGTTGGGAACAAGACTAGAAACCAAAATGGAGGTAACGAAGCTATAGCAAGGGCTTACGTCATTGGTGAAGGAGGAAAAAACCCTGATTCCAACATTGTCACGGGTACATTTCTTCTCAATAACTATTATGCTTCCATGTTATTTGATTCGGGCGCCTATAGAAGTTTTATGTAGTCTACCTTTAGTGCTTTGCTTGATGTTGCACCATCCACTTTAGACACTAGTTATGCCATAGAACTTGCCGATGGAAGAATTTCATTAACAAATGTTGTTCTTAGAGGTTGTACGTTAGGATTATTAGGTCATCCGTTCGACATAGATCTAATGCCTGTAGAACTTGGTAGTTTCAACGTCATCATCGGTATGGATTGGTTGGTGAAGTACCACGCATTGATCGTGTGTGACGAGAAGGTCGTCTGTATTCCTTATGGAGATGAGGTGTTGATAATCCAAGGTGATAACTGTGACGGCAGAAGTAAGCTGAACATCGTATCATGTATGAGGACCCAGAAGTATATTCAACAGGGATGTCAAGTCTACCTAGCGCAAGTTACATCTAAGAAGGCTGAGGATAAGTCAGAGGAGAAGCAACTTGAGGACGTGCCAATCGTACGGGAATTTCCGGAGGTCTTTCCAAAAGATTTGCCTAGACTGCCACCTGCTTGACAAGTTGAATTTCAAATCGACTTAGTCCCTGGTGCTGCACCTGTAGCACGAGCTCCGTATTGATTAGCACCAGCTGAAATGCAAGTTGTCCACTCAATTGCAAAAACTTTCTGACAAAGGATTTATAAGACCCAGTTCCTGATGCAGGCCCAAGTATTGAAGAACGGGCTATTTTATTTCTGGAAGCCCAAGATCGTGTTAATACCCTTTTTTCAAAAGGTCATAACTTGGGCTCAGATGATCCGTTTCAGGCCCAAGACCAGCCGTTTCGAAGCTTGGAATCATCATATTTTAGGAGTTATTTACATTTTCGTGTTTTTTTAAGAATTTAGAACTTTTGTTTTTGGCATAACTTTCGGCCCGTTTGTCTTTTAGGGCCCGTTTCAGTTTCATTTTCCTATTTAAGTATTGTACTAAGCATCTGGCTATTCAGTTCCAAAATATATGAAAAGTTTATTTTTGGCAGTTTGTCAAGAATTTGCCTAACTATCGGTATTCCTCTCGAATCAACGATAATTAGAAGAATTGTTTCTGGGTATTCGTAGAATCAACAGACTCAATTAGTTATCCCGTTTAACACACTACATCAGTTCCTCACCCTAGGGAGCACTGGTTTTGTTTTTTAAGAAGAAAGATGGTTCTTTTCAGATGTGTATCGACTATCATGAACTAAACAAACTTACTGTTAAGAACCGATACCCACTTCCGAGGATCGACGACTTGTTTGATCAACTTCAAGGGTCAAGAGTCTACTCTAAGATCGACCTGAGATCTGGTTATCATCAACTCAGAGTTCGTGAGGAAGACATTCCAAAGACAGCATTTAGGACTCGCTATGGACACTACGAGTTCCAAGTAATGCCGTTTGGCTTGACTAACGCACCGGCAATATTCATGGATTTGATGAATCGGGTGTGCAAACCGTATCTGGATAGATTCGTGATTGTATTCATCGATGATATTTTGATCTACTCCAAGAGCAGAAAGGAGCACGAAGGACACCTTAAGTTGATTTTGAAGTTATTAAAGGAGGAAGAATTGTACGCCAAGTTTTCAAAGTGTGAGTTTTGGCTGTCGAAGGTATAATTTCTTGGTCACGTGATTGATAGTGAAGGCATTCACGTTGATCCCGCTAAGATTGAGTCAATCAAGGATTGGGCGTCACCCAAGACACCAACCGAGATCCGTCAATTTTTAGGTTTGGCTGGTTACTACCGATGATTTATCGAAGGTTTTTCAAAAATCGCTAGACCTATGACGAAACTGACTCAGAAAAGTGTGAAGTTTGATTGGGGAGAAAAGGCAGAGGCTGCATTTCAGTTGTTGAAGCAGAAATTGTGTAGTGCGCCGATATTGGCCTTACCGGAGGGAAGTGAGAACTTCGTGGTATACTGCGATGCTTTGCATAAAGGGTTGGGCGCGGTTTTTGAATGCAGAAAGGAGAAGGGCAACTTACGCATCCGCCACTCAAGGTTCATAGAGAAGACTATACACACACGACCAAGATCTTTGTGCAGTAGTGTTTTTGCCTTGAAAGTAGAGAACACCTATCGCTGAACGGTACAAAGTGCGTTGTGTTCACTGATCACAAGAGTTTACAACACATTCTCGATCAGAAGGAGCTGAATATGAGACAACGACGTTGGTTAGAGTTGTTGAGTGACTACGACTGTGAGATTCGATATCACCCAGGGAAGGCGAACATGGTGGCTGATGCCCTGAGCCAAAAAGAGAGAAGCAATCCGCTACGAGTTTGAGCCTTAGTTATGACTATAGGGTTAAACCTTCCTAAGCAGATTTTGAGTGCTCAATCGGAAGCCAGAAAGGAGGAGAACTTCATCAACGAAGATTTGCATGGCATGATTAACAAGTTAGAACCTCGTGCTGACAGAACGCTGTGTTTAAACAATCGAAGTTCGGTTCTGTGTTTTGGTGATCTGAGAGCTTTGATTATGCACGAGTCTTATAAGTCAAAGTATTCCATCCATCATGGATCGGATAAGATGTACCAGGACCTTAGGAGGCTGTATTGGTGGCCCAACATAAAAGTAAAAATTGCCACTTATGTCAGCAAGTGTTTAACATGTGCCAAGGTTAAGATAGAATATCAGAAACCATCGGGTTTGTTGGTTCAACCAGAGATCCCACAATGGAAATGGGAGAATATAACAATGGACTTTGTGACTAAATTGTCGAAGACGATAACTGGTCAAGACACGATTTGGGTAATCGTTGATCGTCTCACTAAGTCTGCTCATTTCTTGCCTATGCGAGAAGATGACACGTTAGAGAAGTTGACGAGACAATACTTGAAGGAAGTAGTCTCAAAGCATGGAGTGCCAGTTTCGATCATCTCTGATCGTGATGGGAAATTTACGTCACATTTTTGGAAGTCCCTTAATAAAGCATTAGGTACTCGATTGGATATGAGTACAGCTTACCATCCAGAGACCGATGGTCAAAGTGAGAGGACCATTCAAACATTGGAAGACATGTTACGTGCCTGTGTACTCGACTTTGGAAAAGGTTAGGATAGACACTTACCGTTGGTAGAATTTTCGTACAATAACAGTTACCATACCAGCATTAAGGCTGCTCCGTTTGAGGCATTGTATGGGCGCAAGTGTCGATCACCTATCTGTTGGGCTGAAGTTGGAGATAGTCAGCTCACTGGCCCAGAAATCATCCACGAGACAACCGAGAAAATAGTTCAAATCAAGAGCCGTATCCAAGCCGCCCGTGATCGTCAAAAGAGCTATGCCGACGTAAGACGAAAACCTCTCGAGTTTCAAGTAGGAGACAAGGTCATGTTGAAAGTATCTCCTTGGAAAGGAGTGATACGTTTTGGCAAACGGGGAAAGTTGAACCCTCGTTATATTGGACCTTTTAAGATCATTGCTAAAGTAGGAACCGTTGCCTATCGTCTTGAACTCCCAGAGAAATTGAGCAGAGTTCATAGTACGTTTCACGTCTCGAAATTGAAGAAATGCTTAGCTGATGAACCTCTTGCTATACCACTGGATGAAATCCAAGTTGACGACAAATTGCACTTCATCGAAGAACCTGTCGAGATCATGGACCGTGAGGTCAAGCGTCTGAAGCAGAGTCGTATTCCGATTGTCAAAGTACGTTGGAACTCTAGGAGAGGTCCTGAGTTCACCTGGGAACGTGAAGACCAAATGCAAAAGAAGTACCCGCACCTTTTCACCAACTCTGCACCCGCGGCAGAGGTTGCGTCCTAAGCTTTGAGGACAAAGCTTCTTTAACGGGGAAAGAATGTCACAACCCGTGAATTTCCGTTCAGTATCATAACCGTTTTCCGTCTAATAATTTGAATTTTTATAAGTTTCGTATAACTTTTACGCGTAACCGGGAAGTTGTCCCGTTAATATCTGAGAATCGTCTCCGGGAGCGAACCATATTGTATTTTATCATAGTCTTTCGTCAGTGGACGCGTTTTTACGTTTTTAAGCAATAATTAAAATTTCATAATTTTCCGTGAAGTCGTTATGCGTTTTCAATATTTGCGTATCCCGAATATTACAAGTAACATTTGATGTGCATGCATGCTTGAAAATTAATTCAATATCTAGCACTAGTGATCCTAAAATAGTTGAGACCATTGTCCCCCCCGCACCCCCCCCTTATGGCACTTATGCATGACCTAAACCAAAATCTAGCTAACATGGGATGCCATTTCAAATTTTGAATTTACTAGACAATCTTCCAACAAAATGGGAAAAGGACTAGTACTAGAAACCATGTGATAGGAGGATCATTTTGGTCCCCTCCTCCTTTGTCCCTTCTTGCCATGACCAACACACAAACTGGAAAGAGACCCACACACACACACACACTACTCACACAAACAACATCACCTTTGTTGTGGAAATTCTCCTTAGATGCATTGTTCACTCATTTCTTGCATACCTTTCACATATACAAGTTTCACTCTCTCTTTTGCTCCTTGTCTCTCTAAAACACACGGCACAAACACAAATACATACAAAACCATACATTTTTCACTTTCAATCATTTACATTTGAAGACAAGTTGAAGGTTTGATCATTTAAGATCATTCGGGTATAAAATAAACAACGTTTGGGTTGTTCTCGATCTTTGTTCATCTCTAAAAATCAATTTTCTTTGTAAGTCTCCAAATCCTCAAATAACTTGTACTTTTCTACTATTCTTGATGCATAAACCTTTGTTGTACATCTTGTTTTATAACAAAAATGATTTTGAAAATACATAAACCTTAAAAGGTTATAGTTGTGGTTCGAAAACTTTAAGAATAAATACAAGGAAATCATAGTTTCGTGATCGTGGTTATTTTTATGTAATAATACTTGTACTTTTAAGCTTTTTGTATTTGGCTTATATTTGTGAGCTTATTTGAGAGCTTGTTTGATTATTTGAACTTATTTTAGCATATACATATACACGAATAAATAAGAAAACATAAAGAAATATTATCTTAAGCTTATTTCTTGTGACCTTAAATTTAGTATACTAATTCTAGCTTATTTATGTAAGGGGTTAAACATTAATTTATTTTGACTAACCAATAAGCTCAAAAATAAAGCTTAATAGAGCCTACTAGCCCACATCACCATACATAAACCCAACGGCCCAAAGATTATTCAATAAGCTTATGGGTTTGGCTTATTGTCTTGGCTTATTATGAGCTTGGTGGTAAAGCTATTGATGAACCTAGAACTAGTTTTGTTATCTTTTAAGTAATCGGACATATTTATTTCTCGTACTTTTGGCATATTAAAGCTTAGTGGGCCTAAAAGCCCAATAAGAGTTTTAGTGACTCGTTAGACATGTTTTAAACGGAAAAGGATTATGTAGAGTTTGTAAAATGTAAATTTGGATTTGGAAATGGTTTGAAATTTGTTTTTGATAAAGTCTAACGACTTGGCAAATGGTGTAAAACACAACGGTCATGCGGATTTTTGTAAAAAATCCATACCACTAGAAATTACTTAGAAACATAAATAATAAACTGTTTTGACCTAAATTACTTAACGATTTGGAAATGTCAAATTAAAATATATATATTATTATACGTTAAAAATAATTATAATGTTATATTTAAATATCCTAATATAATTTTATATACATTACTTACTACAACTTAAGACCTTTCATAAAAACCGATCACTAATTTTTTAAAATACACAAATAAATGTTTACCCAAAACATGAATAATAAATGTTCATGCATCAAATCACATACATTAACTTTCCGAGACTAAATCGAAACCCGTATTCTTCTAGGTCATACCCGTGTACCACTGTTCGTTTCACGTGAGCCTACTTTTGACGTGTACTCTTTACCATATCATCAAGGCGAGTTCATAGCCTCGCACTTTTAGTCATTTTGAATAAATATTTTTATAAATTTGGGGTGAGAAACCTTGCTTGTTTTTAAAATCGGACACAAGTACTTTCATGAGAATTTTTCCCTCTTTACGTGTTGCCTAAGTAGCGCTAGACCTCCTATTGCCCAAAACTATCATGAACTGTTAATCTCTTAACCGGAGGACAGATTGAGGAAGCGCGAGTGAATAAATAGATCTATTGGGACTAATTATCCTTATCCAGGTAAGTTGCACTTACTACCCACGGGTCGCCCGATTAAACGGATATATGTCATGGCAAATTTCGGATAGGAAATCTTAGGTCAGATTTCCTCTAGGGCAAAGCAACCTATAGCTATATGAAAGTTATGTCTCGGAATTAGCATCGGTGTCATGAGCTTAGTAAAACGTAAATATCTTTTATGTGAAGTTGTATTTGTTATAACTGTCGCATGCCTATAAAATCTTGTGGTCCACTATTACATCAAATTAAACCTATGAATTCACTCAACTTTATGTTGACCATTTTAAGCATGTTTTTCTCAGGTGCTTAGCTTAGAAGATGTTGCCTGATCTATATAAAGTCTAATTACCCAAACCAGTTTTTAGATTTCATCTATGTTATCTTAAATACCGTTGTTGAACATATTAAAGCTTCCACATTTTAACTTTTGAATCCTTTAAATTTGATTGATGTAAACTTATTATTATTTTAAATTTATGCAACGGTGTTTATTTTTTTAAAACGTACCCTTAGAGGTCCTTCTTTATGCTTTGTACTTGAGATATCCAGGAACGTCATGCCTCCGAACACGTATTCCATCCAAGGCCCGTTTGGGGGTGTGACAGATTAAACATGAATTCATAACTCCTACTCTCGCTAACTTTGGTCAAATCCTTAAAATTCCACACCATTGGTCAAGCCTTTTTTACAAACGAGTGGGACCTTGCATCTCTTGAATATTCTCAAGAAACCAAGGGACCATATTGCACCGATCTTCCTACTCCCGATGACATTCATCAACTTCTTGAATTGGAATGTGTCATGGTAGACTGCACCATTAAAAGTCAAACGGTCGCTCTCAATCCAAATCAAATTCTCACCAAAGAACTAAGCCCCGACATGAAGCAATGGGAAGAACTCATTCGGGAGAATGTATTCGGACTAGGAGGACATCGGGACCGTCTCCCCGCTTGTCTTGCTCACATGTTGTATTGTGTTGTTGCCGAAAAACAATACAATCTTGCTTATTTCTTTGTCAAAAGAATCGAATGTGCCAAGGTCCTCATCCAACAGCAAATCTTTCCATATGCATGTTTTTAAAACTCGTCTTTATCGTTACGTCATGGAAACGATATCTCATCTTGACCATGCATCTGTGACCTATATGAGCAGTCCAAATGGCGTCATCTTGCGCTAAGACAAACTCGACGACTCGAAGTGATCGTATAGCAAGCACGCCCGTTCCATCTCTTTCATCATCCCTCATCATCAAGGCACATCATACTCATCATCTCGATGATGAGATGATGAGTCGAAAATTTCTTGAGCCATTAACTCCATCTCGCGCTAACTATCTTAACTCTTCTCATCCTTCATCCACTTACTTACCAAAACTACATATGCCGTTCTCTTTTGAGCAAACCGATGAAAAACCGCGTACTCTTCTAGAACTCAGTACTACATCCATCCTGAATCTACCGTTAATCTTCTCTACTGCTATTCTACATCTGTGTCTGATCCTAGACTTACCCCCTACCGCTCTCCTGTACTTCCTTTTCACTACTACGCATATCCCTCCCCACTACTAATCCCTCTATACTGTATACTTTGCACGACAAACCACCTTACTCAACCAAATGCAACGAATGCATAAGGAGATGCGCGGAGGGTTCAAGTCATTTAGAAAGGCATTAAAAGGAGTGTTTAGCAAGAAGAAGAAGTGAAGACATAGGAGAGAAATTAGCTAGATAGCTAAATGTGGTTTAAGACAATTTTTAACTTGATTATGTGTATGTTCTAAACAACTTGTGTGGTGATTATCCAATTTATTCGGAAAGACTTGGTTATTAGTTATCTTTAGATACTTATTTGCTATGATGATTTAAACCTTTGGTTGTTTTGTTTAATCAACTAATTATGCTACTTTGGTTTCATGATTTAATGTGTTTATTACATGTTATATGATTAAATGTGCTCATAAAACTCAATAGGGCTTGCTGCAAATAAACCACCAAAACAAAAATACTCTCAAAAAAAATTCTGAGAAAAATCGTTTTTCTGTGAAAAATGGATACCAGCAGAGGGCGGCCCCCTTAATTCATAACGGGCGGCCCCCTTATCTTTAAGGGGACCGACCTCTAATTAAGGGGATGCGACCGCCCTAGCAGATCACGGGTAAAACAATATTTCTTTTACTTTTTGACCCTCTTTTACCGGGGGGGGGGGGGGGGGGGGGGGGGGGGGGGGGGGGGGGGGGGGGGGGGGTGGGGGGGGGGGGGGGGGGGGGGGGGTGGGGGGGGGTAGTCTCAGCGATAGTTGCCCTGAAGCCGCAAACATAAGTGGGAATTAACTTAAACTAGTTCAAAACGCATCCTTTTTTAATAACCATTTCCTTCCCATAAATCCCCTCCAAATGATCATATCCAATACATCATTTTCTTCATCATTTATCAACCATTATCAACATCCATGGCATCCACTAGAGTTTCCATTTCCAAAACCTCTAAGAGACCAAAAATCAACATCATTCCACCAAAACAATTGTTTATGGATTTAACCCATGATGACACAAAAACTCCATCACCCACACTTCAACTCTCATCACCTAGTGCTCCTAATGCACCTTCCAAAACACCATCAACCAAATATACTTCTTCATCCTCAATTGACTACATACCTAAATCACCATCCTCATCAACATCACTTTCACCCAATGGTTACTTGAACCCACCAACATCTCCTCCTCTAAGAGTTTCTTCACCACCTATCTTTGGTCATCCCATTCCTTGGAACCTTCTTGATGCATATGGAGATTCATGTTTGTGTTGCATTCACAATCGTACTCTCATATTTGGATAGAGAGATGAACTCTAATATATGTTTTCATATATTGAACATATGCTCTCACAACCACCAACAACCATCATCTTCCCAGCAGGAAGGTCCCCCCGCCCTACCCCACCAGTCCCGCCCTCCCACCCACCCACAAAACCCCCCACACCCCCTATCCATACAATTAAACTAAACACCCTCAACATTAACCCAGCCACGCATTATGCAAGCAAATCCAATGAAGCTTTACCTATTATTGGACATTTTTAAAGTTTCCAAGAAAATCTCATGAATGTTAGCACTTATTTTTCCTTAAGTATGCATTAGTGTGGTTTCACAACTATTTTTACTTTTAATGGATGATTATGTTGGTTTGCATTAATAATGAGATGCCATATTTTTCCTTCTTGCTACATGTTAGAAATATTTGTATTGTTCTAACTCGTTTTTGTAGCCAAGAAACCATAGCTCGATCCCTTGATGCCCTCAAACGAGGGGGAGCACACATCAAGGGGGGGCATTTATTTCGTCGAATTTACTAGCAATTCTGGACGATGCCTTTTTGATTCTACAAAAAGGGAGAGAAATGACATAAAACTCACTAAATACTTGTTTAAAAATAATTTTACATTTAATGAGTTTAAATTTTGTAATCATCAAAAAGGGGGAGATTGTTGATAGAAATAATGCCTAAAAACATTATTAATATTTTTCACATCTTTACGTTTTGATAATCACAAAATATAAAAACGTTCAATGTAAAATTAAACGTAAACAAGTAATTAGTAGTAAATTTTCATTTCGAAAATTATATCACTTAAATGTATGAATAAATAAATGCTTAATGCATTTTATGATCAAAGGAAATTTTTATTCAACCTCACACTTTTATAAAATGTTGTAAACATTTTTATAAACATTACAAAACATTTTCTACAATTAAAAGAAATGTTTTATTCAAAATAAACATTTTGAAATTCAAATTTTCGGACCTAAAACGGCTAGAAAAGTTCCAGAAAATTCCCCCTACACAAAAGACAAACTGGGGAGCCCCTAGTCTAGGGCGGCCCCCTTAAATACACGGGCGGCCCCCTTAATTTTAAGGGGACCGCCCACCTATTTAAGGGGACCGCCCATAGACTGACGCTCCTCCAGATTGTCCTATAAATACTGGACTTTTCCCCACTATTTTCTCACCTTTTGCACTCATTCTTTCTGTTCTAAAACAGCCCACACATCTCATTAAAATCCTTTGATCATCTAATCATAAAGCTTTGTTTCCAAGTGATCCAAGCTCAATTCCTCAAGTGCAAGAGAAGAATACTTCCATCATCAAGTGAAGAAGTATTACACCTCAAGTGTGTATTGCAATCTTGTTGCATCCATATCATAACTTGTAAATCATTTGTAAAT
Source organism: Tanacetum coccineum (assembly GCA_026074375.1). Taxonomy (NCBI): domain Eukaryota; kingdom Viridiplantae; phylum Streptophyta; class Magnoliopsida; order Asterales; family Asteraceae; genus Tanacetum; species Tanacetum coccineum. The sequence goes on from BQNB010027887.1 coordinate 23,516, forward strand.
CTTGTAAAGTTGTGTAGTAGATAAATCTTTGTGATTGTTGTAAGTATAGTTGAATCTAGTGATTCATCCAAGTTGTGATAGTTAGGTGTGAAAGTAGAAGTGAAGTAGTGGTGTGAAGAAAACTAAGGTGTGAAGAAGTTGTGTAGTTGTGAAGTTGTGTTGTGAAGTTGTGAAAGTAGTGAAGAAGTTGTGAAGTCGTGATAGATTGGTTCTAGCTAAGATTAGAACTCGACATCTAGCTTAGTGTCGGAAATTGATATAAGCGAAAGTTGTGTACGGTTTTCTCCGCCATAAGGGAGTTTGTTGACATAGTGAAGAAAACTCTCGAGTTTGGTGCTCGAGGAGTAGAGTAGGGCGAAGAGGTGCTTCGTTACCGAACCACTATAAATCCTCGCGTTGTGGTTTGATTGTTCTTACTCTTATCTCTTGTCTTACCTTATTTGCTCATACTATCCTATTAATTGTTTAGATAAGTATATTGTTTATATTGTGCAAGTGTTGAATTCACATAAAGTCGAATCTAAGTTTTTATTAACAAACATAAACATTAAATTAAAAAGCGGTAAACTATTCAACCCCCCTTCTAGTTTTCCACAAAATAGATTAGGACGCCTCTTCATTTATATAAAGAAATTTGTAAATCGCCGAACCATAAATTTATAATTCTTTATTTACATAGATTGGGACGCCTTTTTATGTAAACAGTGAATTGTAAATGAGTGGGCTTATGCGTAGCCGGTAACATGAGTATGGGTAGAGATATAGAGAATGGAAGTTTAAAACAAGTTTAACATTGTAAAAGAAATAAGTTAGATGGGAATGGAATTAGATGACGGATTAAGCGTGAGACAAAATGTGAAACCTACGATATAGGTGCATAAGAGAATGTTAAGGAGTTAAGAGAAAGTGGGTTGAGATTATAGAATGCCACATGACATTGAGTAAGACATATGAAATGACCATGATAGACGCTTATTGGAATTAGCGGTCTTATGAGAATTGTGGAATATTAGTCAAAGTTTGACGTCTATAAAGTCAAAATAGTGAATTTTTCAAGTGACATGTAGTCCTTGTTGAAAATTTTAGAAAAGAAATGAGTGAGAACGTGACGATATAGTGAAAAAGTTAATAAAATGATAGATTGGCCATGGTAAAATGTGACTTTAATGACGTTTTTCATTAGAAAGAGTGTAAACATGATAGATTTAAGTGCAGGATTGGACAAATGATTATGTTATAGTGTAGCTAGAGTTGCAAAATCATGTAGATCGTTGAAATTGAAGGGATAAGATTTGAAAGTTAAAGATGTAGGCAAGTTTTGTGTATGGACACAAACTTTAGGAAAATGGATCTCGGGAACGAAATCTTAATAAGAGGGGTAGATTTGTAACACCCCAAAACCGGTTTTAAAGTATTAAATTACGAGAATGCCATTGTGATAGTTTAACTATGATATTTGAGTATCAGGAGACTAATATGATTGGTTAGTCAACGGAAGTAAAGTTAGTAGTCAAACCTAAAGTAAAATGTATATGTTATATGTTATAGAAAATTAGTGTGACCAAAGTATGATGAAAAGGGACTTGAGGGACTAAGTATGCCAAATGGCTAAACTTATAATTATATCCTAGGAAAATCCCAGGTTCTTCTACACTTATCCATATTGTTCTAGTGTGATGTGGGTGTGTCGAACCAAGAGAGAAAAAAGAGGGAAGACATGGAACTCTAGTTATCAAATGATGAAGAATTAAGTTGTTTATGCAAGTCTACAATCTTAACTAGTATCCTTATGAAGTAAGAATGACAATCTTGAGTTGAATTGGCAATATTATGAATTAGGGTTTATATACCCAATTTGGGGGTTTTTGGTAAAAGGTGTTTCAAAGTAATCTAATGAGGTTATAGTAATTATGACTTAAGTTAAATTGAATAAAGTTAGTAATTTTGTGGGTTTTTCATCATATGATCAAGATATGATCATATGATGATTAAAGATGTTGAAAGTTAAGAAAATGGTTGTGTAAATCATTGTTATAGTGTGTTATTTATGTATATAAAGTATTTATGAATTGTGATATGGTTTAAGAAGCAATGATGATGATGATGATTATTATTGGTAAACTTAGCTTGGAGCTAAGGTAAGTAAAGTGATTATAACATGATGTTATATTGAGTTTTGACATATATGTGTTATGTGTATGATTGTGCTAAGGTATATGAGGCTTTGGTTTATGGTGCTTGGATTAAAGTAGAATAAGGAGCTAGTTTGGCATAACTAGCTAAGTATGTGTTATACTAGTATGAAACTAGTTAAGGTATGTGAAGACTAGGTAAGTTGTGATGGATGAGGTTAAGGTGATGATGTATGTGTTATAGTGTGAATGTCAATGGTTAAAGTGCTTATTGCAAGCTATAGTATGTTTAAGTCCGTTGGACTAGTAATTGGAAGAATATGATGCTTATATGGAAGAATGATGTATAATGCCATGTTATTACTCATTTTAATTACTAAGTGTAAAGCTTACGTGTTATAGTTGCCATGTTTTGTAGGTTTACATGTTGCAAGTAGAAGCTTGGTAATGCTATTGGATGTGAAGTAAGCGGATAGAAGTGCATTGCCTTTAGGCGTATGCAAGTAGTCGTAGAATATCGAGCTCGAAGTAAAGTTGAACCCCAAGTGTCCTAAATGATTTGTTAATATTTTTGTCAAGTGTCAAGTATTTTGTAAATAACGAAGTTAAAGAATGTAAAGTCATTGTTATAGTATATGTTAAAGTTATAGTTGAAAGTTGGTCAAAACGGGTGTTTGGCAAGCTTCGTGAAGTATACTTCCGTGGGTCATTTAGACCACAAATGTTTATGATAATGAAGTATTATGATGTTTAAATGTATTCTGGAAGTTCTTGTATCGTGTCGAGTTTCGGGGAGTCGAGTTTAAAGTCAAAAAGGCAAGTCGGGTGAGTTTATGCAGGCCAGAGGCCTTCGACCGCTTGTCAGGGACCTCAATCGGGCGACCGTGGGCTCGCTGAGGCCCAGAAGCCGTCGGCCAGTAGCTTTTGTCGATTTTTGTCGTATCTTGTTTATTTTGTATAAATTAAACCGTAAGGAGTTAGAAGTCGTGCCACCCGCCGTTTTAAAGGTAACTGAGTCTAGTTTCATGTAAAATTAGTCTCAATGGCTGATTTGTAATAGATTGTTGTCACTTTATAAAAGAGTAACAGAAGGTCAGATTTGGGTCATGTCGTTTCCGTGAAAAGTTTTAATTTTTAGTATTTTTAGTCAAGTCGGGAAAGGGGCATTTCACTGCCCACATTCCCTTATATATGCTCTTTTATGAAGCTTCGTGGCCTGAACAATACCCGCAGAACCTGGTATTATCCTTACCGCCGTTTCAGCACAATAATCGTGTTTGCGATGATGAAACTAGGTTTTGGGTGGTGCGGGTTGTGTCACGGCTTTAGTGGTTGCGTTTGCAAGGACGTAAGGCGACGGTTGGTCGAAGATCGGAGTCGTCTATATCAAAATCCCCGACTTGTTCAAATTGGTTCTTTGGTTGTGAATTCATATTTAGAGACGCTAATGCTAGAACCAAATGATTATTGCTAATTTTTTGAATTCATTAGAGTAGTAGTTATTGCTAATGGTTTGAATTTGAACAACAACCTGTCAGTGCTTGAGTTTGAATAGAACAATTCGATTGTAGTTGATGAGGGACTAACGGTGTAACAACGTCATTAAAGAAGAAAACAAGAGAAGACCCATAATGTCCTTTTGGCTAACGAAAATGCTAACACTCGTTACGAAAAACGGATTATAAGTGAGTGTTTATGAGACTTTAGGTACTAAAACCCTAAATGCACAATTAAACCAACCTGAACTCACTAATCACTTTATCTTCAAGGACTAACGATGTAATTTAGTCTATATGTTATTATAAATATATTTAGTCTTATAAAAGGTGATATGCATGGTAGGAACATTGATGCCGAATATATGTTGCACGTCGAATTTGACCTTGTCCTATAAACAAAACTTGAGCCTTGATATTATCATTCACATCATCATCTTGTCCTAAACGCCACATGGATTAATTCCAAGTTTCATCCCCACCAATAATCCCTAATTAATTTATATTTTCTTAATGACCCCCCTGATTCATCATATTTGATGGTTGCATCTTCTTTCAGATCTCCATATACTATCTTCTTCAGTATCTCATCTCAACCCCACAAGAACAAAGGTAATGTATTTCTAATCTATTTATTTATATCATTTTAATCTCATCCAACCAGTCTTTTTCTATATTTTGTCTGTTATTATTACAAACTATGTGATTGCATTCAATTTGTTTATGATATATATGTACCTGCATGCACATGGAAATGCTATTTCTAATAGCATGTGTAGAATTAGTTTATGGGTTGCTTGGATTTTATTTGATAAAGATTAGTGACTACCCTTTTATTTCTGAATTCTAATTGTTCTTAAACAGTTATGCCAATAAATTCGAATAGTTGTTTCCACGCATGGGGGCTATTTGAATTGATGATAAAAGTTCAAATTCTAACAATCACTATTGATCATCACATAACGAACGGAATCACCTATAGCATGTTAAGTGGCTTATACTTGTGCGGGTAATATGAATTTGTTGAAGGGTTGATTGACTTGTAGAGTTTTGTTACACTCACTATACTTTCCTAGTTAGAGTAATCTACTAATCATGTACCAAGTGACACAAAATTCTCGCACGAATCGTGTACTAAATAAAATAGTTAATTGTTAGTTAAAAAGTACGCTACATACTCGGACACTTCTATCCGGTGATGGAATCGGAGTGGGTCTTGAGACACCGCTGAATTTTGACGACGTATTGTTAATTCTTGTAGAAAATCTTATTTATTTTTTGGGATACACCCGGTCCAAAAAGAAAATGTGTAGATGGTCATGTTAGTTTTTCGTAAAATGCACCAGGTGATTTTTTAGTCATTGTTCCGTCTGTGCTCCTATCACAAATCTTGTGTGAGTTGGGACTTAACCACTTGGTTGATGAACACTTCTCATATACCTTTTTTTTTTTGAAAGGCATCTCATATACCTAATATACCCTATAGGTCAAATGTATGTTGTTATTTCATCTACTTTTTTTCTTATATTTAGCTATAATACTTAATACTTTAATATACGTAAGTCATCAAACTTAAAGACATAAAAGAGGGTGTTACACTTGTACTGTGTCTACTTTTTAATCGGCTTACGTTATAGTGACGAATTTGAATCTTGTTTATTGTGAAGATACAGGGCTATCTTTGTATTACTATGTGTATTATACCTATGAAAACTTTGTATAGTTTCATATCAATATAAACAGAAAATTGTATCCTCTTAGACATGGTATGTTTGAGGCTTATGACTGTAGGCTTTGGGCTCAAGTTGGGCTTTAAAGGTTATCTTTGTATTAATCGTATTTATACTTGGACACTTTGATAATGGTTTCATAATCAAATATACACTGGAACATGGTATCATCCTACAGTATTGTGTCTACTTTTTAATTAAGGCTTACGTTATAGTGAGAATTTGAATCTTGTTTATTGTGAAGATACAGGGGTAGTATAACGCTTATGGAATCCTCAATTGCGGAGGGAAAAACAAACTCAAATAGCTCTGCTAGCCCAAGAGAATAAGTTGGTATGTACTATTACATTTCAGTTTCCTCTTTGAAAATGAACTTGTGTTATATTGTTAAAGCACAAAAGTTGTTATACTATTACCTATAAGAAATCTTTGTACTTAGATGATTGTGTTCTTATTATAGATTAATGAGGTGCGCGAGGCAATTGAGAAGCACAAGTCGATTGACAAGATTAAACAACGGCTAGGAGATGAATATATTCGTTTTTGCTCTGATCAATCAATTTCTAGATATTTAAGGGCACGGAGTTGGAACATTATAAAGGCTGAAAAAATGCTTGAAGCATCTCTAATATGGAGAATGAACTACAAACCGGCAGAGATCCGTTGGGTAAACTCATCTTCAACCAGTCTTAACCATTACTATGCTTTTCATTTAACTTCTTATGTTATTATCTTTTTGTGGTCATTTTTATGTTATAGTGTGATCTGCAGAACCGATATACATACTTGATTGCATATTCACTTTAAGTTAGCTCTAGTGGGACATGTCAATCTGACAAGCTTGTATTCTAAGTTATAGAATCCGAGATAATGGATGTCTTAGAAAACAAATTTTAATATTCTAAGTAGTTTATACTGCAGATTATTTTTAAGGTATACATTTGCTTACCTAGTGGACAACGTAGGTACATTCAAGCAGATCACGTCTCACTTCGACATCATTTTTATATTAAAGGACTTGAAATATTTGGAGTTTTATGACTTACATGAAGAGAAAACTTACATTTAAACGAGCCTATATGAACTCATAATACCGTGTCTATACGAGTCTAATCGAGACATTAACTTTATATTTTGCATTTTGTTAATTATTTCATGTAGGAAGATGTTGCAGAAGAGGCAGCAACCGGGAAAATCTATAGATCAAGTTTTATGGACAAGCACGGGAGGAGTATACTTGTTATGAGACCTAGATGTCAGGTTTAATTTCACATCCTCCGTTCTCTTGACTGTACGGTGACCTCTACTATATTATGTTTCATCCACACTCTTTTTGTCATCTTAACTGCAGAACACGAAGTCTACACAAGCACAGATCAAATACTTGGTATATTGCATGGAAAACGCGATATTTAATCTGCCACCAGAACAAGAACAAATGGTTTGGTTGATAGATTTTCACGGCTTTAGTATGTCGAATATATCCATCAAGTCAACAAAAGAAACGGCTCATATCTTGCAAGACCATTATCCCGAGAGGCTTGGCCTAGCAATTCTTTACAATCCACCTAAGTTATTTGAACCGTTTTGGAAGGTACATACTTCACACGGTTGGACATTTGATGTCAGTTGTCAAACATTTAGTACACTCAAACTATATACCCATTTGCTTTCTATTTCTAAATCTATGTCATTTTATTTATACCCACATTACATGTTTCCGCGCTGCTTCCAATTTTCCTCCATAACTTCCAAAATTCATATCAATTTTGAGTTGTCGGCTTCTTTGACTCGATACATTATATCACTTCATCTGGTAGTTTCACTTTTGAAGTTAACCCGTATCTCTAAATTAAAATTGATATGGGTTTGATTTCTTAATTATAGCAGTGTCCATAGAATAAATATAATTTAACAATTATGGAGTTTGAAACTTACTAAATATGACTTCAACATTGTGTTATTGTAGGTTGTGAAGCCTTTTCTTGAGCCCAAAACCGCAAACAAAGTAAAATTTGTATACTCGGATGATGCAAACACGAAGAGCATCATGGAGAGCTTGTTTTACATAGACAAACTCGAGTCTGCGTTTGGTGGGAAAAATGGAGCAAAATTCGACTTTAAAATATACGCAGACAGAATGAAAGACGATGACGCAAAGAGACTTGTTTTCCACAATGGAGAAAGCAGTTCCAGCTCACCTTCTGGTCGGACCTCCACAGTGTCAGAATTCAGCCCAGCAAATAATGACTCAGATTCTGATGGCGAGAAAGCAAAATCGCCGGAGATAAATGAGGAAGAAATATTGGCCGAGTCACAAAAGATCGCTGCTGATGCTAATGGAAGAGGTGGACGGGTCGAGGCTTAGAAAGGTGCCATTTTGGGTTTGTTTTTCTAGTTGTGACGTACTTTCGTATTTTGCTAAGCCGGCAATATTGAACTCTATTTATCTCTATTTTTTTCTAAAGTTCATGGCGTCCTTCATCATGGCTTTCTGTCTCTCGAAATTTAAGTAAAGCAAAAGGGTAGTCGTGAGATTCTTATATTCCTACTCATGTCAAAATGTCCCTAGCAATGAGAAACTGCATCTTCGAGAGTAATTTAGTAAGTTCCCTCTCACTAGAAATAAAAATGTTGATTTGTCGTAGGTGACTAGGTTTGGAGTTAATGTGACATGTTATCAGTTTACTTTAAATCTCTAAATGGATGGGTTCACCTAACTCGTCACCGTACCCATGATTTTTTTATCAACCCGTCACCCACACGTCACCCACCAAATGGGTTATAACCTTTTTTACCCTATATCTCCATGTCCGTGGGTCCATTTGTCTGAAGTTAGAGTGGTTGGTAAACCCGTGGGTTTGTGGAAATAGAACAAAATCATTAAAATAAGATATGTAAACTATATATGAACACTGGTGCATCAATAAGATCATCTCAATTTTCTAAATACCAAGTTCTACAAATACTTAGTAGTGGTATGAAAGACATCTATAAATTAAATCTATTACACACAAAGTCATATAGATATACTAAGATATATCATGTATTCTATCTTTGAGAAGATTAACTTTCTTATTCATGCTTTTGTCTTGTAACTCAAAGAAACTGTGAGGTTACTGTGTAGTCTAATGCATTTTGATAGTTATTAAATTATATCCACGACTCACAAATTTTTAAAGCTGTGTATAGTTTTATTTTAACATAAATGGGTTTAAGGGTACACTTGTGGGTATTTAGGCGGGTACACTTGTGGGTATCTTAAATGGGTACACCCATGGTGGGTAAGCAATACCCATCACCCACCCGCCACCTACCAATGGGTACAAAATTTTTCACCACAACCACCCGTGGTGAAAACTTGAATAGGGACTACCCACCCAATTACGTGGGAAACCATGGGTTATGGGTTTTTTCTCGACCGTGTTGCCTATGTGCCTACTATTTAAATTCTCTAAATGACAATAACGCTTATGTTTGATAGACCAAAAAAAAAAGACTCAAGTTGTCTGTTTACATATGTTAAGACCGTTTCGTCAAAATAGAAACCAACGAGTTGCCAGCTGGGAATGAGCCTCTATATATACTTGTTACAGCTTGGTGTTGGTTTAGTTCAACTATATTCTGGATGGAATATCAAAACATGTGACATCTATTGAGCCTCATCTCCTAAAAGTTTTTCCTATGGACCTGAAGCCTACTTCCTGCAGACACGTCCATCCACTGAAATGAAAATACAGGCTTCACTCCAAATATAAAGGTAACTTGCGACAGTATCAATAATGAAAGCCAACTCCACCATAGTGAGTGCATAGGTCTCACTTTCCGTATCATACAAAGTAAAATAAAAGATTAGCTTAAAAAATGAGTTGACATGTGCTCAACTAAGAGCAAGATGAGAAGATATCATCTATCATGTCGCACCTTCATTAATTGGAAAAATCGATCTGGTCTAAAAGGGTTGGCTATATGTAATTACAAGGCACTGGAAGGCAATGAGACTTGAAAGCTACTTACCGATATCTTTGCTCAAATCTTTAAGAGTTTATCAACCTTTTGTATGTTGTAGCGAAAGTTAAAGTTTGTTCTGTTCGGGTTCTTTGTTGGTATAAAACACCATGGAAAAAGGGAATGAGATCACCTTATGTTCAACTCTCTCAAGTTCTCTCATGTTAATATGTTGCGAGAGGGAGGAAATTAATTGTTTTTATATTTTACTTGGAAGTGTCCTCACTATTATGTTTATTTTTATCTTATTGGTTTAACATTATCAAACTTGAGACACTAACATTAGAGAATCTTTATCCTGGAAAAAGTTAGAAATTTAGTGAACTGTGATTTAACCGGTGCTAAGACACCCATTTCTATCTCTTGAAATTTTCATCTCTGGTTATCTCGCATCTTATTATCTTAGACAACAGTTACAAATGTAAAGATACAAAAATATAGTAGTTTCCAAGAAACTTCCAAAAAAAAAGGAATATACTTATAAGTTGAACTGATACCACCTAATCGAAATTTTCAACGACAAAATGGCTTTAAGTTTGCTTTTCATTAGTAAGATAAAATGTCTTCAATGTTAAATGAATAATATTTATGTTTCAAAAAATATATATCAAGTTTGTACAGATCCAACAAAAACAGCAACTCAAAATCATTATGCAAATATGTCTTCAATGTAAACATCTTCTACACGGAGAAAGTATATTGATAGCAGGATAAAATATGTGTTTCTACTGATTCTAAAATGTTCATTTATCATCTTGGCTACTTTTACATACCGGAAATCAAGATGTATACGTACTCACCCACAAACAAAATGGGATATAAACAAGCTTCTATGAAACTTAATCAAGGCTTAGTTTCGATGTTCATAAGTACACGAGATTCTGCAACATCAATGAAGCATCTCGTCTAACTTCTGTCTGTATTTAGCCAAATTCTGCAACCACCACAATAAAAGTACATAAATACAAAGATTTGCACCATTGGATAATAGGAGTTTGACTGTTATTCATTGTCTAAAATATCCTTCAATGATGCCACGATAGAAGAATACATGCCGAAAGATCAGTACTATCAGTTATTCCAACGAGTTTATTACGATGCGGTTTACTTCTTGTAAGTGAGACAGATTTGTAAATTTTAATAGGATGGTATATGTGATATATAAACTGACCTTAGTATAAGCATATACTCCAGCCTCAGTAGGGGCAGCAGGACTTCCTCTTCTGATATATTTTCCCTCTTTGACAATGTAAAGCATAGGTATACCCGTTGATAGTTCCAAGCTTATAACCTAACAGTATAACAAAATCAGATTAACAAAACAAAAGATACTAGAAAAACAAAACTTGATATTTGCATATGAGATCATACTCTCTTACCTCTTGAGAAGTGAGTTTGTCGAGATACATTATGATGGACCTCAAGGAATTTCCATGTGCAGCAATCATTACATTTTTTCCTGCTTGGAGTTGAGGTTCAATCTGAAAGATAGACCCCAATGTTAGATTGGAATGTACAAAGGGCGGCTCAAACCAACGGTCATCTGGTCATATAAGAGTAACTATAGCGGCTGCTCTAAGACTCCTCCCTACAATAATTGTTTCTATTGAAATGACCCTCTTTGGTTTATAATTTTCTAGTAGTTGTCTTTCTTTGACTTTGAATGTCAACATGTGTTTAACAAAATAGTTATACATGTCAAACATGTGGTTTACAAAATAGTTATATCTTTTATGCGTTACAATTGTCATGGCATTTTTTTATTTTTTTTCTTTACCCAAAAAAATATGCCATTACACAGATACCACTTCTTTGAATATAATGTACATTGTGAAGTGATACTTTTGCTTTAAAATTACAAAATATTCCATTTCAAAATTATTATATTGACAATGATGCCAAAGTGTGACAACTAATAAAAAACGAAAGAAATTTAAATTAAAACGCCATTCTTACTTGTTCTTTGAAGTATGCAACAGCTCTTTCAGCACACATTTCCAAACTCTCGCCATTTGGTGGAGGTATATCATAACTACGTCGCCACTCGTGAACTTGTTCTTTTCCATATTTATCTGCAGTTTCCTGCTTATTGAGGCCTTGTAGTTCCCCATACCTGGATGAATAAAAAGAATAAAAGTCTAAGAAAAGCAAAAAATCCTAAAGAGGAATTTGTACCCTCTGGAGATAATAAAGTAAGCATTAAAATAACCTGACAAACCAGTTAAGAGATTTAAGAATAACATTCTTTCGTTTAGTTGCCAAGCTGTAACAACGGGTATACACCGCTTTTTAGTTTCTTCACTAAAAAATTACTCCAAGCCTTTAGCGTGTTTATTTTCGTCATGCATCACAATTGGCACCTACAAACCAATTAATGAAATTATCAAACTACATGCAGAAATGACCATAGTGGTAACATTGTCAGGAAAATTAGAATATAATGACCAAGTGTAAAAAGCTATATGTTGGTTTTCAGATTATTAATATCAGAACAACGTAATGAGTGAACTGAATGATATTTCAAGTATGAGTACCTTCTTTCTGCGATGTTGAGTCATGGCGAGCATAGCAGTCATCTGAGCACGAATCAAGGAGGATGTATATATCATGTCGATGGGTATATTGCTTATCCTTTTACCAGCTTCAACGGCTTCCTCCACACCCTTCTTGGTTAATGGCACATCAACACAGCCCGTGAACAAGTTCTTCTCGTTCCAAAGAGACTCACCATGCCTGATCAAAATTAAAGCGGCTTCACCTGATATATGAATAACATTTATGAATTACGTCACTAAAAATAAACAAATCATTTTGAAACACTATCATTTAAAAAAATAAGGAGTGGTTGGATGTGCGTTAAATATGTATTCAGGTAAACCGATTATAATTATGATCTTCTTCAAAGCAATCAGATTTGAATAATCATAAGGACTTGCTGTAAGAAAATTGATTATTCACATAAATGTAAATTCACCAAACCTATTCTGAACTTCGTTTGTGAAAAATGACTGTTAATTTAAATATAAATCACCAAACTATCCTTAACGTTCAACCTGTTTATTTGATAATATACCTCAATTCCCGATAATCACTTTTAAAAGCACATTCAAATACCCTGTTATTTTGGGACTTGGGGACTGGTTATACAGTTTTCGTGACAAGAAACTGAACTTAGAAAATCGCCAAACAATAAAATGTGACAAGTTGCATATTGTTGCAAGCATATTCTTATCTTATCAAATGTAAAAAGTGATGGATATCCATACTTGGTTTCTTAGAAGGGTCCTTGTTGGTGCCATTTGACGGGATTGAGATTGGATTACTCTCTGAAGTTTGATAAGAAGAAGATGATGCTAGAATTGATCCACTTGTTTTTCTAGAGCAATGACGTTCTCTTTGCGATGATCCAATCTCGAGTCTAACACCTCTTGTGATCAACTTCATAGAAATGTTTCCGCATTCTTGGTGAAGGACAGAATTACTAACATACCCATGGGATTGCAAAGTACTGATGGCTTGGTGAAATGTAGTCGCGGTCATTCTGTTAATCGACAATTTATAAGCTTCAAGCATACATCAAAATTAACCACATTTATCAAGAAAACAGACCTATACCGTTGCAACAAATTCCAGTTTATAAGATTATTAATCAAATCTAGTAGCGTTCTTATAAAAAGTGTTATAAGTATCTATTTCATAATTCCTATGTGACATAGGAAGTTGTAATTTCCATTACAATACAATGCTCCTTCATTTTAGGACTATATGGCATACCATTCAATAAAGATTAAAGTAAGGGATATCATGGATAATGGTGTTAGCAAAACGGTGCTTTTAAACACGAATCTGTATGGATACACAAACACTCAACCGCACACGAACAAGGTAACACAGAAACAAAATTGCAGGTAAATAGAGAACCCGCGGGATTTACATGGTTCGTTCGATAAAGATAATTTCCACAGCTAAACTAGCAAGTTTCTCTGAATGATGTCAATAAGATTTACAATCATAGGAGCTGTGTTGTCGCGATTATGTTTCTCTCAGGACACTAAGTCTCCGAAACCTAACAAATGGAACTTAAAATACTCGCCCCGTTTAATCTTAACCAAAAAATCAACGCAAAATACTAAGGCCGTTCCATTAGTTGCAACTTAAACTTGAAAGCAAACACGCATCAAATATTTGAGAAAACTGAAATAGCTAAACAGATTGTATACATTATTCTAAAAAAGACTGCAAATTATTTATATTAAAGCAACTATCATCAAAACCAGATCCTTCATAGAAGAACTAAACTTTGACTTTCAAAGTCAAACGTTGATTATATGTTTTTGGTAATTAACATGATATATGCAGGTCAGCATGTGGGTATGCTTTATCTAAATTGCTTAAAATTTTGATTTTTATTGTAAATCAAGTCAAACATATACTTCTCACCTTCAAACTCTAAATAAAATTTATACCTGTCCATATGTAGTTGTTAACATTAGCAGATCTGATTGATAACGAAATTAATGTATGTCAAACATGTTCATATTTACAGTAATTTACATAAAATGGGTTAATTGAAAGTTTACCTAATAATATGTGTGCTATAAAAAGTCATATAAGTTAGTAAAGGTAAATAAGAAAATGAGATCTTACGTTATATGATGAATGTAGGAATTATGTGGCGATACAAACAATGTTAGAGAAGTGTGTGTGTGTGTGTGTGTGTTTTTTTTTTATTTGTTGAAAAGTGGGTTGGTTTGGTACTTAAATTGTTGAGGGAAAGAAGAAAGAGAGAAAATTCTGGTAAACTTTTCATGCCAGCTACTCTACTCAGGTTTGCGAGAGGAGGTAGGTAACTTTGGTAGGTGGCTCAATGCGTTTCTTTGTTTGTTTCTACAGTTTAAGTACTCGTACAAATCTAGTACCTCTCGTTACATACAATCGCAAATTTAGTTACGGTGTCCATTCCAACTGTTGCAAAATCTTGCAACGTTTATCCTTTTCGTCAATGGTCGTTGGTATTTAGGCTTGGTCTAAATGGCCGAATTTTATTTTGGACGCGTCCCCCCATTAGATAGTGTTGGTCATGGTGTCGCTCGGTCCATTTTATTGCATAATTCGGTTGTATACTCAATCGAGTCCTCCAAATTTATTTGTGTGTGAGTTTTAAATGTATAGGTAGGGGTATTTTTTGTGTTTAATTGGGGTATGCGTTTTTGTCGTGTCATCGATCTTCTTACTCCACACTAAGTGGTGTTTGTTTTTTCATATAAAGTCCTCTTAATAGCCTCTTAATCTTACTCTTACAACGCCTCAGACATTTGGCTCATTATACGAGCTGTTTTTTTCACTTTGCATTCAGACGTGAATCAATGCTGAAACATCTTAACCAACTAGATGTGGTGGGGGAGAGGGCTTCGATGTCGCTTAATGCTCTCACTCTTTACTCTTTTTTTTCTTTAGTTATTTCTTCTTTGTTTTTATCACTCTTTGTTTTTGTGAGATATTTTTTTTTACTTCTTCTTTTAATATTGGATATTACGTTAGAAAAACAATTAATCTTTTTCTGTTAGATAAAGGGGATGTCAAAATACTAAATGATGAGGCTAAACATTTAAAAGTTTTTCAAACAATAGTAATATGTAACTAGTTTGTGAAACAATTCTCGTGGCTTCATATAATCTGCACGTGAGCTTAAATTTTTCACTAAAAATATTTTAATTGCCGTTCAAAAAAAATATTTTTAAGTGTCTCCACTCGATCAATGATCATCACAATCTGAAATCTTTTATTTTTCCAATCTTATAGATTGTAAAGTTAGTGATAATAAAATTTGTAACAACTACATGAAGATGTTTAATCTACATGAGAGTGACAATAGATGACTATTTTATGAGAATAAATTTAGCGACAACCAAATTTTGAATGTTTTCTAAGAAGTAACATATTCTCACGTTTGCATACGATGTTAATTTATAATAAAATGCTCTATATAATTTTATACATGTTTATTTTCGTAAGAAATATACTGATTTGTGCTTTTTATCCGTTCAGAACATTTAAAAGTAAAAAACAATCATATCATTTTATCAGATTCATACATTGCCAATCAATCAGATTCAATGTGCGAATCAGATTCAGATTACAGAGCTCATACTAAAACAAACAGCACTAAGTTGGTCTGAAAGTCGTTTCTGAGGAACAAAGCTCATGTAGAATGCGTGGTGTCCAGTAGTTTCTGGTGATCACCCCATTACACTTAGCCTTATGTCTCATACTGCGTAAAACTAACGTCAAGAGTATGTTAGTCATTTCAGTTCACCTCTAACCAAATATTAAAGAAGTTCTGAGACTATCACGGTATAGTTAGTCATCCTTTCCCACCTAACAAAGAGTATAAATATCTTGTTCATCGACAAGGTCTTCTCATTCACTTCTCTCACTATACCACCTACACGCACACTACATCACCAAATCTATTCACCTACTTCATATCTCACATGCAATCTCTGTAATTTAGTGTCTAATTTTTGGCATGGTGGTGCAACTAATGGAGTTGTGGTATGTTCATTCAATGAGGAGGAGTTTGTGTTGTTCCCCTTGAGTTAGTTACATAAAACTAGAAAGTTAAGATAAAACTAACTCATGGCTTGAAGTAATTTATTGAAAAACAGTTTTGACAAATATAAAGGTAAACAAGTAAAAAAAACAAAACAGTTTTTCAACGTTTAATTCTTATAAAATCTTATTAAGAACTATATCTCATTATTTGCTGAACAACAATGGAAATTGAATGACAATGTGTGTTTGATCTGGTGATCTCCTCACTAACTACTTACCAATAAATTAAAGGATTATGCTAAGTTGACAAACTATGATAACCTAGCGGAACTTGTTCAGTAGACTTAGTTGAATTGTGAGGAATAGTTTTTGTGAAAAGATAGCAACTTTGAAATGCACAGATTTAACCTACTCCTAAACAAGCGCATCTCTTATTTATACTTATTTAGGTAGGCGCATACCCACATGGGTGATAAGCTACGTGGTCCCAAGTAGTTGATTGGACATTACATATTGTAACATATGTCTCTATTAACACTTCTAATCTAGAATGGTGACAAACTACACTTTCTGAAGGTCAACGTGCTGACACTAACCTTGTCTTAATACCCTATTCAGGATAAGTTTGTCTTCAGGTAGATAAGTACTTGATTTTATCCATTCAAACTTATCGCGCCTATTCTTCAGGCACTTATCTTCAGGGTCTTTAAGTTGAGGATATCATATGGGGTTCAGTGAGTCTATTGCCATAATTCATTGAACCCAACACCTCCTTCTTTATCTTAAGGACTTCATTCACTGAGTGCTGCCTCATTGAATGGTTGAGTTTTTTTTGTAGACTCAGGTTAAGCACTTGAAGGTAACTCACTAAGTGATTGTTCACTCAGTGACCTTAGAAAGTTTACCTAACACTTAGAATATTTTCTATTCAAATCCAAGTGAAAGATCATTGGGCACTGATCTAGCCTAACAATCTCCCCCTATTTTGATATAAATATAGACTAGTGTTTTTCAGTGTAAGTGGGTAAATACAAAATATATATATATTGTGTGTGTGTTGTGTGTGTGTGTGTGTGTGTGTGTGTTTGTGTGTGTGTAATTTTTTGGGTTGCTGTATGTATATATTTATATATATACACACACATACACCCCACACACACACACAACATTTATTATATTTATATATATTATATGTATATTATATTTTGTATATATATATATGTATATATATATTATGTATATATATTATATATATAATGTATATATATATTTATGTATGTATATATATTATATGTTATGTAATATAATATATATGTATATATAATATATTTTATTATATATATATAATATATATATATATATCATATATATATATATAATATGTATTATTTTGTATATTATATATACACATATAATACATATATATACAAACTTAGGGTTATATTTAATATTTATTATTTTTTATTTATATATATATATATATATTATAAATATATGTTGTGTGGTGTGTGAATGTATGTATTTTATTATATTTATATTATATATATATATAATTATATATATATATAGTATATTTATATATATTATATATATATACACACATACACCACACAACACACCACTCACCAACATTATATTTATTTATAATATATGTATATATACTATATATGTATATATTCATATATATGCTTATTTAATAATATATATATATTTATACATATTAGATAGATATATATATGTAGTATATCATATATATGGTATTATTTATATGTGTATATATATATATATATTTATTTATTTATATATATTTTTATATATATACACATATTTATACATAATATACATACATAATTTATGCCTAAGTGTTTTTCAGTGTAAGTGAGTCAATACAGCTTCTTCTACACAGAATCTGAAATGCGGAGTAAGAGTTATAATAACTAAAAGTTCTTCATTAATGGGGAATACAACGCCCTAACAATCTATTACAAAAGATGAAAAAAGCAAAACCAAAAGAACTTAATTCGGTGTGTATCTAATGGCTTCCAGTTGACTTTCTTTAATTTCTAGCTTTCTTTATCAGAGGATTCAATCAAGACTCCTCAATATGTGCATACCTTTAAAATTTTTTAGGAGTATTGATGTTTAAAGCCATCACCAGGTAGCTCAACAGGGTATCAACATTTATCTTATGGATGTCACTCATTCTTTGAATGGCCTCATGACCAAAGACATCAATAAAGAAGATTCCATTTTTAGGATGTTCAATCACTTAGTTGTTGACAAACTGCACTCCTTCAAGAAGGCTTCTATTGCATTCAAGTATAGGAATATGAACCTCAGGTGCCAACTCTTATGCCTTTCTCTTTCTGCCTATGGATAGGGAAGGAATTTGTTTAGGGCTGAGATGGGCTAATTCCAGTTTCTCCAAATATCACCATCAGTCTTTCATACTTCTTTTGCAAGGATGTCATCAGGTCTTCTACTACCTTGTTCTTTTTCTAAGAATGATGGCTCCCGATTCATCCCATTCAGTTACACTAAAGTCTCCAAATCTGAATGGTTTGTGAACATCAAAGTTCCTTCTATCGTTTTCCTTGTAAAGTGATTGCAACTTGTTTTGTGTTAGGATGAATGTGGATGTCAGTGATCTTCTCAGGCTTGAATCTACTACTGGTGGTCCATTTAAACTGATCAATCCTTTTCTTTCTAAGCTCTTTTGCCTTTGTGAGCTTTTCCAATCGTTCTCTGTTAAGGACTTTTATTTCAGCATCTTGTTTCTTTAAGAAATCTTGACCACCCTTTGCACTTTGAAGAGCTTTAGGATCTACTCAAGCTATAGTGGCCACTTCATGTACAACCTTGATCAGGTTAGACTTATTCATTTCTAATAGCCTTGCTTCTTTGGCAGTCTTCTTCCTTGTCTAAGTGAGCTTGAATTTGCTCACTGGTAAGCTGATAGAGTTTTCCATAAATTTTATAGGGTATAAGTACTAGGGTATCAGGATCTGGATGAACTTTAGTTGAGGCGTTAACTAACTTTCTTGGTGATTCGTCAGTGTCTCTAGCTATACCCTTTTCCGACTTCCGCTAACAGGCTTTAGAGTGAACTTTGACGAATCATTTAGTGTTGCGAGACTTGAACTTCAACATTAAGATCTATGAACGAGAGGTCTTGTATGAGATCTAATTATTTTAGCTTTAGTAGGAGTGATAGTTGGCCTGACAATTGATAATCTGGAATGGTTCTAGTGTCCTGAGCTCTTTTCAAGTTCTACCTTCTCAACAATCATCTATTTTAGACAACAAGTTCTTCAGTGATCATATCATCTTTCTCCCCCTCGGTTTGAGAAAGAGTTTCTTTAGTGGGACTGATAGTAGCAGTGTGAGCTGAACTCTCCCCCAATAGTTGTTAGACCTCCAGTGATAGCAAGTTTTGTTTTAGGCACACTGCTTATGGGAGTTGAGAAAGGTTGTCCCTTAAAGGAACAAAAGATCTCAGTCATCATGGCCTTGATTTTAGAGGTTTCTGCCTTGAGTGTTGACTAATGTCAAACTGGATTTAGCATGTTGTTTCTCAATCCTGGTCATCCAAAAGAAACCAACACCCAGGCATAAAGCAAAAGACCTCAGACCCATTAGCCAAATGATACATGAGCAGTCATGGTCAGCCGCAGACAGAATCAATTATAGTCTTTGAACCAAGAAAACAAAGTTCTTTTACCATTGAAGGAGCTTAGTGAGGGTTGGGAATATCTTGGTAATGCCTCTGCAGCATCAAGAACTTTCTTAATTAGGGCGTGATCCTCTTTTACATAATTTTTGACTTCCAAAGTTGTTGAGGATCCTTTTGATTCCTGTATTATGGTCAGTCTCGAAGAGAGTGATGATCTATTAGACTTTTTCTCTAGAGCAGCATCAGTGTCTTATATTGTCCTAAAGGTTATTCCATGAATTCATCGCGAGATGCTTCAGTTTTAGATCAGCATATGAGGCAGACCATTCCTCATGCTTTTCCTAGTTATCTTCAGCAACCTGAGCATAAAGGACTTCTGAGAATCCTTAGAGATTTCTTACCAATTGTCTTTCAGTAATTGGCATGTAGTTGTCAAAGGGATTGAAAGTTACAAGACAAGGATGACTTCGAGTCTGAGGCCTCATCTTCTGTCTTTGGAGGATTCAGTTGATCTTTGTTAGAGTGATCTCACGGAGATTGATGATTCTGTTGAAATGGGCGTTTTCTCAGTAGGAGGGGGGGGGGGGGGTGGGGGGCGGATTTTCATTGAACGAGCCATTTAGGTTTCCTTCCATTACAAACTAAAGGAACTCTTCATCCAATTCCTCTCCAGCCTCAAGCATTTCTTCATCACTATCATCTTTGAGCTCATCCTCAGAATCTCCCAACAATGGCCTGAGAATCTCAGTCAACAGTTGAAATGATCATGTGTCTACATATCGACTCCACATCAGAAGAAGTCTTGTCCCTTTGTGTGCAGCGTCCGAACACCTTAAATCGATGGATTGTGTTTGATCTCACCGGTACCAGTGCCCCCTGAAAGATTATAACCAAAGCTTTAGCTGACTCTATTAGCGACAGTTTGTGTTTCTCCCTGAGTCTTTAGGTCATGTTTGTCCCCTTAGGTATAAGGTCGGGTTTTGCTAGTCACCATCATCAGTGTGGTGGCAGGCAATCCCTTAACAGAGGGGGAGTCTTTGTTTCCTATGTATCTTGGGGATCATCATATCAAGTTTAACCTTAGGCAAACGCTTTGATTTCTCTAATATCTCTCGCGCCCTCGTCGAGTGGAGAATGGAATCCCTTCACAGCGGGTTGTGTGCTTCCCTCTGTATCTTGGGGATGAGTACTTTGGCCCGAGGACACTGACTGGGTTTTATCAGAGTCCTCCGTTGGGATTTTCTCCTTGGGTGGTTTGATACTGCATGAACAAGGGAGGTTGTTTGAGTCTTGGACTTTTTCCTTTTTTGAGGGAGTGCCCATGAAGCCTCAAGCCTGTGACATGGGTTTGGGTTGAAGTCACATAGACCTTCTACCATTTCTTTTTCAAATAAGAATTGAGTCATTCCTTCATTGATTGAACGGGCTTCAATCATGGAGGCCGTCAATTCAATGAGGGTGAGCATGAGCCTGGGGGTAAGTTTGAGACTTCTTCTTCTTCCCTTTCTTTGATTTACTCAGGGAGGCTAGGCAAAACTAAAACTTTTGTCTTGAAAGTATCAGAACCAAGTAACTCCTTCAAGGGCCACATGAAATAATCTAGGAAATTAAACAATCCTTTTCCTAGACTTTAGCCATGCGAGCCTGTTACAAGATCACTGTAAATGCTCTATTTTATGTCGTCTTAGTCATTGTCGGACTAAAAACAAAACTATTAAATTCTGACAATCAACTGTGTAGTGGATGAAGTAAATTTCTCGCCGAGGATCTAAGGACAAAATTATCATGGATCCCAAGCCACAGTGAAAGATGTTTTCTAATCACTGGGGTCTTTTGTACCAGTGCTCATTTGTTTGTCAATCTTTGCTATTCACTTTAACTACGTTAGTTATGACGGGATTATCAACCATACTGACCATTTATAATCAAGTCTGTGGTTTCACAATGTCTTATCTAGTCTAAGCTCAATGTCCTTTGGCCATTCCTTCACAATGAACTTATTAAGAACTCTTTGAGAGACGAACCACATAGTCATTCAGCAGGTGGTTTAGGGTCCAACCAACATCAGAAAACCAAAAACTCCAATGAGTAATTTGATATAGCATATTGATGGCGTTTTTGAAAAGAGCCAAAGCTAAAGAGCATATTTTTCAAGAATTTAGTCAAATGTTTTTGTAGGACAGGACACTATGAGGGTAACTAAATTCACCCATAAAGTTATTGATTTTAAATTGGACGGATTCCACGACACCACATTGAGGGGCATATATGATTGCTTTGGTTGATGCCATTTAAAGATTTTTGTTTTGAAAAGGACACCGCAATGGATCAAAACTGATGGTCAAAAAGTCGAGTCCAACTAAGAATGTTGGCGTGAGTTTTGGTTACGTTAACAGATGGATGTCATTAAGTTGGAAAACTCTGATTGCTAACGAGTACTTGCACCAAGAAAATGGTTTTAAATGAAGGTTTTATCAAAGATAATAAAGAACACACATAATTTTTGATGAGAGAAAATTATTTGCAGATTTCTTGCTATAAAAGAGTATTGATGCGGTTTCTTGTTTTTAAGGGGTAATTCTATAGTGAGCATTTATAAAAGGGATTTGATACTCAAAATATTTTGAGTGATAAAATCGGTTTTGATATCCGCATTAAATGCAACACCTACAACTATCATTTCCTGTCTTTTACGCAACTATATAGTTGTTATTTATTCATTTTGCGACGAGCATGACGTGGGAAAATTAGGTGGAAGAATGACAGACATTTTGGGAAGGGATATTGAGTTTGTGGAGTAGCATTAATGCTTAGTGGGACTTTTAGTGCAAATTGAGGGAAGAATGTTGGGCGGACCCCATGACCTGTTGGATGACAGTTAGATAAGGAATATTTCGGTCCTTATCTATTTGCGTTCAGTCACCAACCTAGACATTAATAACTAAGTACTTAGAGAGCATTTTATTTACTTCATTTAATGGTCTCTTAGTGTTATGGATAGTCATATTTAGTTTCAGTGAGAGAGTTTTCCAAGATAAGCAAAGACTATGTACACTGCTGAGGACGGTACATAATAATCAGGGAGTCTGATAAATCATGTTACATGCCTAATCTGCTTTCAGCCCTTGTGAACGAAAGGTCATCCAAGCTTGGTGAAGATATCAGTTGCTGATACTCATGGATGAAGTGTAAATTCAAATATCCCTTTTATGATGTGATCCCTGATGAAATGATATCTTATATCAATATGCTTGGTTCTTGAATGAAGGACGGGGTTGTTGGAAATGGCAATGGCACTGGTGTTGTCACAAAATATGGATACCATCTTAAAATGAATGTCATAGTAACTGAGTTGACTTTTCATCCAAAGAATGTTTGCACAACACCCTGCAGCAGCAACATACTCAGCCTTAGCAAAGAACATAGCCACTTACTACCATTTCTTTGCACTTCAACAAACCAATTTGCATCTAAATATTTGACAGGTACCAAAGGTGCTTTTTTATCCATATTGCAACCAGCATAATCTGAGTCTGAGTATCCTTTAAGATTAAATCCTGAGTACTTTAGATACCACAGACCAAGGGATGGAGTACCTTTCAGGTACCTGAGAATTCTTTTCACAACTATGAGATGTGATTATTTTGGATTGGCATGATATCTTGCATATATACATGTTGAGAATTGGATATCAGGCTTGCTTGCAGTTAAGTACATCAAGGACCCAATCATTCCTCTATATAAGGTTTCATTGACTTGTAACACCCCACCCGAGAACGGGTCAAATGTCACACTTATGGCATCAAAACAAACGCAAGCGGAAGACTTTATTCATAAACTGGTTCAACAACGTTCACCAAGAAAACTAAGGAAATAATTTGCCAAATACATCATGACTTCCAAACGAACAAAAATTCAAATCTCCAAAGTCTAAACGAAAGATAAATCCAGCTTCAATGTCTAAATGACTATAAAAGAAATGGGAAATCTATCATCAATTCGGTCCACTAAGAGCTCCTAAGCACTCTTCACTCATAACCCAGCTTCCCTCTTATTACCTGCCGCAGAGAAAAAGAAATGCGGCTGAGCTTTAAGCTCAGTGAACAGATATAAACGAAACAGATAGATCAAACATATATAGTAAACGAAATGGAATTAGAGATTTCATACATCATCAGAACTGAACGAATAAGTAGCCAAACAAAACATATAGAAATGCCCCACGAGCTCGAAACGAAAGTCTACAGCATGCCACACGCTTAGACTAATTAGTCATCATATATCATAGCAAGTTGTACAAGGGAGTTGCAATCTCCACATGTACCGAAACGAAAGTGCAATGGGGTGTTGGCACCACACTAAGCCATTCACTAAAACTGAACTGAACAAAGTACCTAGGATGCATCCATACGCTCCCTACAAATCAAATCATATATGGCCAAGTGCATAATAGAGCACACGAAACGAAAGGGAACGCCGTGGACTGATCACACCGCCACAGATAGTGTCACGCCATTGGTGCCTCAATGACGCGGCCATGGTACCTCCATGGCTAGTTAGCTCGGGCATCGGAACAAAACAAAGGGTTCATATAGCATATCGAAACGAAACATATTATGTCCAAAGAAGATCATGTCTAAACAAAACGGATAAGTTCATATCATGGCAATATCAAATGAAGCATGTATCAAACGAATTCAAAGGGCTCAACGAAGTTATCAAATAAGGTTGCAACAAATAACGAATCATAGGATGGGAAACATAAATAGGGATTTCAGCGAGGCAAATAGATACGGAGCAAAAGTCATGAGAATCCTTAAAAGAAAGGATAGAATATCTGTACCTTAAAAGCAAATCAACGCGTACTCAACAAATCAAAATCAACTTACTCCCGCTTCAAATTATCTACATGAATTTAGATACCAATTATTAATTAGCTATCCGTACCTTAGCCAATCTCCAATGACTAAACTAAGTCTGAGCCTATTTTCCCATGGTCAAATGATCATCTACATAGATCAATCAACGGATATCTACAACGAATAAAATAATTACATTCTTAATTTACACTTTCAAGTTATCTACAATGAACAAAATAATCACAATTACATGGTCTGTACTTAACATATTATTATCTAATTAACATATGATAGTAATTTACATTAGTGACCAAGTTTATAATACTTCACCACCTGTCAAGTGTTTTCTATAAACAAATGTGGTTTTTATTTTTTAAAACCCCATGAAGATCAACACTAATTAAACATTTGCTCACTAGCATCCCATGATCGATCAATGATCATATATGGAAAATATATATTTGTGTTTACGAATATTTACATTGTTAAAAGACCATATAATGGACTCGCCCCTTTTAACAGATTATATACCCAACCTCGTATATATAGCCTCTTCATTTCCTTATAATCATTTTATGAGAATGAAGGTTATTAGCTTTTAAAGGAAAACAAAAATCATAAGCATGATTATATATAATATTCAGTATGATGCTCTAGATCAGTAGTTTAATCTTACATAAGTATATTAAAAACCCTAATAATAACGGCTTTATCAATTTGTGATAGTTTGTTGTTTATGATCAAAACAGATTTCATAGTTCTCCAGTCATTAATATAAACTTTCAAAAGTACTACATGCTACATGAACTACCAAACGTTTTAAGTTCCCACCCTTTTTTATGTACAGTAAATCAGATTCATCCATGCATGGTTCCTTCTTAAGATATAACAAATTTGGTTACTAATATATTCATGAACCATTTTAAGATTTCTTTACACCATTTTAGTCACTAAATAAATATCATATTCAGGTCATGTATTAAAAATTATGCATGCTCATTCTCTTGTTTCTCATTCACAATATGTCAGCCCTTATTACTACCCCATTATCAGATTTTAAACTCCATTTTAATATCAAATGTCCAATTCACATTAGCATGCATGTATCTTCATGTTCATATCATGTATTAGAATGGTGGTTAACCATATATACCTTATAAAGACGGATAGAAGAGATGCCGAAACCAACTTGAAGTCGAACACCAACACGAGCACAAGATTTAGCGAGACACAACCGATCCCGAAACCCAAACGTACACGTTCACCTAAACGAACCAATGACGGACAGAACCGTTAACCTACGTACAAACCGAAACTTAATCTCGGAACCCTTAGCTCGAACTCGAACTAGAACAGCGAAACTGATCTTCTGGACACGAACCAGAACACGAGCGTAATACCAACACCAGCGTGAATTTTTTGGCTTATACGGATTTTGAGTGGGTTTCTACTTTTAGAACTTATTTATGAGTCGTTTTGATATTTTTATCAAAAGAATGAGTATGAGAGGTCATTATATGCGTGGGGAGTGGGACAACTGACACTCGAATAATATGGAATAGATTGTTGTTATCTTTGACCGATTGATTTGCTCTTATTTTGACTGTTTCAAAGATGACTTGCCCTATATTTCAAAAGGATATGTTTCCATTTTGCCATTAGGAATATCTCTAATGTGATAATGATCTTTTTAATATTGTAATGCCATATTTATTTTCTTATTTTCTTTCAAAAGTTTTTGTTTAACGAATTATTAATTTGGAGAACAAACTTTGATAAGTTATATATTCTTAGTTATTTTTATAACGGACATTTATATATATTAATGATAACTAAATGAGCGTAAATGCCGAAACGTTAAAGATCACATTTGACTTGGTCATTTCTTTTCACACATTCTATTTAAAACCATGAAGTGGGAAACTAATTGTAGTCATTGAAAAGTAAAGTATTTCTTTAAATGAGACTTTCGTGATTTAAGGATGCTAATTAAGAAATGATAGTATGACATATGTTTGTTTACTATTAAACGGCTTCTCCTCCAAAACGTCTAACCCAAAATTTTGGTTTTTTATAAATTAGTCATCAATCCTTGTTGAAATATACATGTACTATAAATGGTTTAGTGAAAACGTCAAACATAAGACATACAAGTTAATTATTTATTTGTATCTTTAAAATACTTATTAATAATACTACTATTATGCTTATATTATTTTAGGGGTATTATATGTATGGGATTTTGAAAGCTTGCTGGCCTAGAGGTATGAACTTGAATCAAAGGCTTCACATCCAAAGTTTTCCCATCCCAGTTAGGATCATATACGTTTTAAAAGCATCTATTTGTGTCTTTTCGATTTTCGTTATCGATTTATCATAAATTACTGATTTCTAAAGTTTTTGTTATTATGACTTGAATATGACATGCTTAATCTTTACTGAATAGATTTGTTAGTAAACTTCCCAATAGCCAATCTCTTGAAAAAAATTTTAGTGTGTAATGCCCACACCCGTCGGGGGAGCTCGGGTACTTTTCTCTAGAAACAACTATACAAAAAAAAAAAACCGTTCCGTTGCATACATCCCGCGGATGCGTGGTTTAAACCTCGTTTAGTACTTAAAAACCATATCTAGTTGCAACATTAATTAAGTATACTAATATTTACATAATATTGTGTTTTAAAGTCTTGGGTCATTATATAAGCGTTGTGAAAAATGAAGGGTTACCATGTGCACGGCAAATGGCTAAAGCATCAAAGTAGTGACTATACATGTATTGTGGCCCACTTGTAAATAACTCTGGTAATATTAATTTGGCACCACACTCTGGACCATCGTTGTCTCCTTACTAATAGCATCATAAAATGCCTGTCAAATACTCATTTTTTTATATGTTTTGATGTTCACGAATGAAATCTATTCTATTATGCTCGATGGCACAAAAAGCATCTAGATAAGTAGTTGTAACAGTTTGCACGATCATGAATGAAGTATGCATAGTAGGCCTTCATACTAAGATGCTTATCTGCATTAGAAGTCCCGGTGCCACCAATTATTCGGCAAACAAAATAAACTTTTCAAGAAAAATTGTTAATCATTTATTCATTTGAAACAATGAATCAGATTCGACATGTTTGTTAAAGTTGTACACACGCAAAGCCATGATTGTTGATGATCGATTCCCTTGCTTGTTTGATTATCATTAATTGAATAACGCTTGATTATTGCGACTAAATCTTTGATTAATAACTATGGAGGACGACGTGGCTAAGATCTCTACATTAGTGTTTATCATGAATTTCCCAGAATCGTATTCAGCTAAGGATTTGTTCCAGTCATGCAAACAGTATGGGCATATTGTGGATACGTTTATTCCTACCAAGAGGTCAAAAACTGGTAAGAGGTTCGGATTTGTTCGGTTCATTAACGTGTTTAATGAGGGAAGATTGGTAAATAACATATGCACGGTATGGATCGATAGGTCTAGGTTACATGCAAATATTGTTAGGTATCATTAGGAAAGAACGCCTTTTGAATGAAACAAATGTTAAAATCGAATAAACCTGGTGATATTAAGAGTAACTCTATTCATGTTGCAAAGAAAGATACTGGGGCTAATGGTGTTGGTAATTCGTATTGTGCACGTGGTGAAAGGACAAATGAAATCCGGAATTAAGGAGGGTGATTTATCTCCTGCGTTGGTCTTGAGTGATGAGTGCCTGCAGTCAAAGGACTTGTCTAAATCTCTGTTTGGAAGGGTGAAGCAATTTGCATCACTAGCTAATCTTAGGACTGCAGTAAGTAATGAAGGCTTTGTAGACATCAAAATACAGTATATGGAAGAGTTATGGGTTTTGTTGGAATTTGGGTCAAAGGATTCTATTAAGCTTTTCCAAGACAACGTGAGCATTGGGTCTTGGTTTTCCCAACTGAAACAAGCCAATATGGAATTTAATACTGAAGGTAGAATTGCTTGGGTGGAGGTTGAAGGTGTCCCGTTTAAGTTATGGTCTGATAATACTTTCAAACGGATTGCGACTAAGTGGGGGGAGTTATTGGATATTGATGATCAGGATGAGATGTGTTTCTACATCAATGAAGATTATGCTCATAACGAAAACAGAAAAAAGTATTTTTCGGACTTTCAAAATAATTTTTCGCGGTAAGGTCTTTTGGATTCGTGCCAAAGAAGCTCCAGGATGGGTTCCGGATTTCACAGAAGAAAATGATGATGAAGAACTAAATGATGATGTTTCTAAGGAGGGCGAACTTAAAATACATGAAGCAGGTAGTTGTGGTGAAGAATATAGTGAGATGGAAGGAAGTAATGGAACAAATATTGAGGGAAGTGGGCAAAAGAAACAACTTGGATAAGGAAACACACGGATCAGAAGGAGATATTATTCGGAGGATCTTTAGACATATACAAGCTGCTTAATAAGAAGAAGTCATTGTAGAGAATGAAAAAAATTCAGAGCATAGTTTGAAATACCCACCAGGTTTTACTCCAAAAGAGGGTAGTGATGCGACTGGTATGAATGTGGAGGAATCCCGTAATGACCACACTGTTAAGATAAGTGATCAAATTGCGAAAGAGGTAAATAACGCTTTTAGTAGGAATGGGTCTAATCACAATTCAAAGGAAGATGTCTCAGGTTCGGTATGCTCAGGTCGCTTTAAAAAGTCAGAGGTACCTCATACGAGGGGGTCACTTTTGAGTTTGATGGACGAACTGGTAAAAGTCGGTCAAGTTATGGGTTACAAGATGGAAGGGTGTATGAATAATATGACTGAGATAATTGAATCACAAGGAGTGAAAGAGGTGGATCGATGAATTTCATGTCCTTGAATATTCAAGGCCTTGCCCAAAAGGCTAAAAAAGATTGGGTAAAGGAGCTTTGTGTAAAACATAAGGTGAATTTTCTGGCGTTACAAGAAACAAAGATGGAGCATATGGAGCTGTTTAGCGTGAAGATGTGTTGGGGTAATCTTGTTTTTGATTTTGTTCATAGTGACTCTGTAGGTAATTCGGGAGGCATTTTGTGTGTTTGGGATCCTAATTCCTTTCGTAAAAGTTATGCTACGGTATCTGATTATTTTATTATGATTCGGGAAGTGTGGCGGATAAATCGGTTTAAAGACCTCCTAAATTATTGCGGTTATGTCTCATGAAATAAAGATAAACAGATGTTATGGGACTATTTGACGTATGAGATTGGTAAATGGAAAGGGGAGGTGGTGATCATGGGTGATTTTAATGAGGTGCGGTATAAGTCGGACAGGTTTGGTTCGGTGTTTAATGTTCAAGGTGCTAATGTGTTTAATTCGTTTATATCAAGCGCGGGATTGGAAGAGGTTCCTTTAGGTGGTAGCACATTTACGTGGTGCCATAAATCTGCGACAAAGATGAGTAAATTAGATAGATTTCTTATTTCTGAAAATTTATTTAATTCATGTCCGAATATTTCAGCCATTACTTTGGAGCGTTACCTTTCTGATCATCGGCCTATTTTACTTCGCGAATCTCATTTTGATTATGGGCCAACTCCGTTTAGATTTTTTCATTATTGGATTGAAATGGAAGGCTTTAGTAAAGTAGTTGAAGACGCATGGAGAGAAGGCCCGTGTGATGAGGCTAATGCTATGATGAATATGATGATGAAACTGAAATTCTTAAAAACGAAGATTCGGGAATGGAATAAAGAAAACATGTTAAACATGAAAAATGTACAAGCAAACAAAGAGGGTTAGACGCTTTGGAGGAGGTATTATTGATAAAGAAAATGGTAATGTGGTGGGTGTTAATAAAAGAATGGAGGTTGTTAACACTCTTCAAAAGATCGATAAAATTCACTCATTTAAAATGGCTCAAAAGGCTAAGGTTAATTGGTCCATTGAAGGGGATGAGAACACTAGTTTCTTTCACGGTATGTTGAATAAAAAACAAAGGCAGCACAATATTCGGGGTATTATGATCGATGGGATTTGGATTGATAATCCGATCAGGGTGAAGGATGAGTTTTTTCAACACTTTAGTAGTAGATTTGATAACCACTGCTAGGGAGCGTATTTGAGATGAGTTATTCCAAAAAAAGACTCTTACTTTGTGTATCAACAGGTGATTTGGAGAGGGATGTGTCTTAACGAGGAGACTTAAGAGAGGCGGTTTGCGATGTGTGGCGACTGACACATATCCTCTCGGATTGGGTTTTCATTTGGATTTTATCGTAGTTTCTGGTATCTTATTGGAAAATGATGTGTACGATGCTGTCAACTAATTCTTCACAATACGGAGTTATTCCTAAAGGAATGTAATTCGTTTTTTTATCGCTTTGATTCCCAAAAAGGTCGGGAGGTCTAACATGGTAAAAGATTTTAGACCTATTAGTCTTATTGGTAGTGTGTATAAAATCATTGCTAAAATCTTGGCAAATCGTCTTGTTGGTGTTTTGGGTGATATTGTTAATGAGGTTCATAATGTTTTATTGCGGATAGGCAGATTTTAGATGGACCGTTCATTCTTAATGAATATTACAATGGTGTAAGAAGAAAAAAAAACAATTTTTAATTTTTAAGGTTGATTTTGAGAAAGCTTATGATTCGGTTTTTTCGGTGAGTATTTTTTGGATGTTATTCTAAAGAAAGTTGGATTTGGTGAAAAGTGGTGTACGTGGATTCAACGTTTGCCTTCGTTCTTCGAGAGGTTCGATCATAATTAATGGAAGTCCAACGAAGGAGTTTCAATTCTTCAAAGGTCTCAAACAAGGTGATCCGTTATCCCCTTTTTTATTCATTTTAATTATGGAAAGTTTACATTTATCTTTTCAACGGGGTGATGGACGCGGAATGTTTGTGGATTAGTCGCTATCATTAAATATTTCTCACATGTTCTACGCGGATGATGTGGTTTTTATGGGACAATGGTGTGATAATAATATTACTACTTTAGTTCATGTTCTCGAATATTTTTATCGGGCTTCTGGTCTTCGGATTATAAGAGTAGAGTAATATAAAATTATGGGTATTCATGTGGATAGCGACAAGGTTTAAAAGTGTGCTGCGACGAAACTTGGATGTCTTATTCTCAAAACCCCGTTCTCGTACCTTGGATCGAAAGTAGGAGGATCTATGTCTCGGGTTCAGGCTTGGACCGAGGTTGTAGATCGGGTGAAAAGTAGACTTTCTAAATGGAAGATGAAAGCGCTATCAATTGGTGGAAGGTTAACGTTGCTCAAGTCAGTTTTAGGATCGATGGCCAATATTTCATATGTCTTATTTTCAGAGTCCCCTTAAGCGTACAGTCTACGTTAGAATAATGTTTAGCCATTTTTTTTAAGGGACAAGGATCTTAAAGCAAGAAAGTTCATGGGAAAAATTGGAAAAAAGTGTGTGATCCATAAGGAAAAAGGGTGTATTGGTGTTTCAAGTTTTTCGTTTGAATAGAGGTTTAATGTTCAAATGGATGTGGAGGTTTTATACGCAAAATACATCATTATGGGTGCGGGTGATTAAGGCAATTCATGGGGACGATGGTAAAGTGGGCGGTTACGTGAAAGATGGTGCGAAGTCTTGTGGTTGGAATTATTCGTAGAAGAAACTCAATAACTTTGATCAAATAAAGGTAATCAATTACTCGAATTTAGTTTGTTAAATTGAGAAATGGTGCATAAAACAGCTTTCTGGGAGGATCGTTGGATTGATGGTTCGGCTCTTACAACTAGGTATCGCGTTTATTCAACTGAGACTGCAAATTTTTGACCCTAGTATGAAACTTGCGCAGCCCGGTTTGGGGGATTCGTTTCGTAGAACTCCGAGGGGTGGAGTAGAGCAGGCTCAATTTGATGAGCTATCAGCTTTATTACAGAATGTTACTGTATCTACTATATCTGATAGATGGAACTGGGCTTTGGAGAGTTTAGGTGATTTTTCGGTTGCGTCGGTTAGAAAGGCTATTGATGACAAAAGCTTCCGGAGGTTGATTCTAAAACTCGATGGATAAAATATGTGCCCATTAAAGTGAACGTGCATGCATGGAAGGTGAAGACGGACTCGCTGCCAACGAGGTTTAATATTTCTCGTCGAGGTATTGATATAGAATCTATTTCGTGTGCTATTTGTGATAATGGGGTGGAGACGTCTAGCCACTTGTTCTTTTCATGTTGTATGGTAGACAAATTGGTTGCATGATCGCGCGTTGGTGGGATGTTCCTTATGTTGAGGTCGATTCTCATGAAGAATGGATTTCTTGGCTTGTAAACTTGCGGATTTCTTCTAAACACAAGTTGATGATTGAAGGCGTTTTCTACGTCATGTGATGGCATTTATGGTCGTTTAGGAATAAGCTCATGTTTGATGTTAAAACTCCTTCGAAGGCATTGTTTTTTGACGATGTAGTTTCCATGTCTTTTCATTGGTGTCGGTATAGATGTAAAGCGTCGTTCAGTTGGAACGATTGGCTCAAAAATCCGAACCTGATTACTTTGTAATTGCCAGCTTCTTGCTAGTTTTGTTTCAATAAAATCGCCGTTCAAAAAAAAAGCAGAGTGTGTAATCAAGCACGAAAGAACACACAATTAAAACAAAATCTTCACCTTCTGCAAACTCGACACAATCATCTCCATCATCATCTCCGTCATCAAGTCCACCAGGTCTAATACATTCAGGCAACTCACCATACGCTTTCAGTGACCTGGCCTCATGGTGGTAATACCTGTGTACTACATCCGCCTTAGTGTCCTGATAATCACGAACACAAACAAGAACAATATCTCCTGCGGATATCCAAACCTTCTTGTACAACTTGCCACAAATGTGACTTAGACGCGTGGCCTTGACCGTATTCTTGGCCTTCTTTTTTGAACTCAAGCTCGCGCTTCTCATCTTCTGCATCATTTGTACCTCTTCTCCGATTTTTTTATGAAACTTAGCTAGCTTTTGATATTGGTATGATAAAGATGAGTATTTATATATGTAGAATTATAAGTAATGGACTAGTATACGGTTTACGTAGAAGCATTATTTATGGTTATTTTGGGGAACAAAATTATTTACGTTTTCGCCTGTTTTTTTAAGGTTTCGTACGATTTATTATGTTTTCGTCTGTTTTTTACGTTTTCATCCGATTTCTTATGTTTTTGTCTTATTTCTTATGTTTTCGTACATTTTTTACGTTTTCGTCCGATTTCTTACGTTTTCGTCCATTTTGTACGTTTTCCT